>JAVTVY010022956.1:0-92369 GCA_036873755.1 Hanleya hanleyi
GTTTAACGTCGCGTTCAGCAATATTTCAGCTATATAGCAATGATCAAACAAAATTTTAAGTATTCAAGTGAATAACTCAGTAAACTAATGCAGGTATATACATTAAAATTTATACAACAAACCGATCTCTCTCAAATAATCTAAAATACAATCTTCTTTTACTTGACTAAAAAGATCTTCCAACGTAGCTGCTCGATAAAAAGTATCTCTTAAAATCTATACAGTCGATAAGACTATGCCTCACTGTGAGATCTTCTTGGCATGGAATAGACCTCGGGATCGGCTCTCTTTTTAGTAAATGTTCGTAAGTTAATCATGTATGGCCAATTCTACATCATCTAGTCATGGCTTGATCGACATGTTTCTGGCTGTTCAGATGAGTATAGCCTAACGTCTTTTTGAACTCATGAAGTTTGTTATTATCCATATCATCCCATAAAGATTGGAACAACTTACATAAGCACAGATAGATGGTCTGAAATAGCTGTATGGGATTACAACAGGATCAACCTCATTATAGGGCTGCCTTAGCCATTTTATCAGCTTCAGTACGGTATTACCGTTGATGTCAATGGGACTAGGCACCCAACAAAACACAATATCGATCTGTTGATCAAATCTACAGTCATATTGATTGATTGAAGCTTTATTCACCAGATATGAATATATAAATATTTGAACATAGAATATATGACATTTTTTATCGTGGCAGGAGTAAAACCCCGAAGGGCTTGTTTTATCCCATAGTAATGTTAATTAGTACAGCGAGAGTACAATATGAGAAAGTTAGCGATCAATAAAGACAACATATTATACAGTGACATATATACAAGCAGTATTCTGGAACTAGCATGATACTCAATTAGAAGCATAGTTACTTATATTTTGCCAAGGACTCTACAAAATAATCAAGGCTATAAAGACTTCTTAGCATAAATATATATAACGATGTACAGAAACTTATAAAAATATAATAATTACAAAGATAATTGATGCATAAGGTATGTAGTAATTTCCCTCTTAAATAGTGATTTGGAGGAGATTGCTTTGAGATCAGTTGGCAGAGTGTTCCATAGACGTGGACCTTTTAATTTAACAGTGTGGAATGTTAGTTGTGAGTGACATAAATGTCAATATAATTGTAGAATATTCAAGATACTTCAGGAGTGGAAACAAATGTGTAAGTTTACCCATTGTTAGAGTCCCAGTATTAAATATGAAATTAATGGACCTCCCCAACAAAGTAAAAACTTCCACATGAGAAATATCCCATGTCATACCGGTCTTCTCACCAATAATGGTGCCCTTTGAGCGCGAAATAGGCCACCTTTTAGTGTGAGATGTACCATCTTTAAAGGGGGTTACAAGTGGAGTGTAAAAGTTTTTTAAACTACATTAAACAGTGGCAGAAAACAAATATTTTTTTTTATGGTTTTGTGGCAAAATTTTTCGAGCCAGAGATGGTAAGTAACTGCAGCTTGCAGCTGGAAGTTGATCAACTGATGACGTCACAGGTGAGAATTCACGGGAAGAAATGTATATCCAAATGAATTTTTGTTTACAAAGTTTGACATTTCATAATACGAGCGTTGCAACTTAGAAACCTTCGTAGTCCATAGATTTATATAATGTGAAGTAGGGTCGGGGTACTTGTCACCGCCTTTAACAATAGATGCCCAACAATCCAACTTTCAAGATGCAGGTCTGATAGATAATACAAACAATATTTTACCCAGGTAGTTGACTTGAAATTGTTCATCAAATTTGTCTTCTGTCAAGTTTCGAGGACTCATCATAATTCCAGCATTATTCACCAGTATGTGTAGTTCAGATTCCTCTGTGGACAAAACAACGGGTCTTTTTAGCAAATCAGTAATGTTTACATTTCTCTGAGAAGTAAATTTTCTTCAAGCAAAACACTATGGAACATTGATTATGGTAATCCCTCTAATAATTCAATCACAGGAAGTGAAATTTCTCACCATAAAATCTAGGGGTGACAAAATTTATTTGGACAAGAAGTTGACAAAATGGTACAAAATCATGCAGATAATCCATTATTTCTTTGTTATTTCAATAATTTTAGAGAACGATCAAATTTATTAGAACAGCTGATTGAAATTTGTCCCCAAAATTGGGGGTGATTGAATTTTGATAGAGGGTTTGAATTATTAGAAGGAATACTGTATGTTCTACTACCATGATTATATCATTTGTGGAAGGTAAAACTGTGGCATTTAACATTTTATAGGACCAAATAAAAACAAGAGCCCAAGGGGCTTCAATATACGCCCGTATATCTGGAATTACACTGGTCTGAGTTTCTAGATTGTTAATGGCCTTGATCCGAATTGGTAGCTAGCAATCCAGAGAAAGGTCTACGATTTTATGCTTCTGAGAATGTTACACACATCACATCTTATATTGAATGATAAACTAAAATGGGCTGAACTCTTGGTAACTAGGTGACCTTGAAACAAGAGTCAAGAGCTCACATATCTCACACTGAAATCGACAATCGTCAAACACAAGAAAATAGTAGTTTTCTTTCAAATGGATTCCTTTCAGGTGAGAAAATTTTCCATGAAGGTAGAAGGATGTGAAGAAAGTGATGAAGTAAACCTTTGTTCTTGAGTTAATAAACAGGTATAAAGTTCATAAAGGACCCCTCTCCCCATTAAATTAGTAAATGTATGGTTTTTATTTCACAACAATTTAATTAAATGTAGCCATTTCTTACATGTATCAAACATGAGAGACAACTCCACAGGACAAATTCCATATACATGTAGGGAAAACAAGTCTGAATATTCCAACCTAACACATATAGGCAGCTAAACTTGACAAATTGATCTCTCTTTGCAATGCGAGTAAGCTGTACCCGAAGTTTGGTATCAATCCATACCTTGAAACTAGAGATATCGCATGGACAACTAATGTTAATGGGTGAATGGACAGAATGCAACATCGCATTACATGATTTCGTCTTCGACAGGTATATGAAAATGTGACTTTTAATGATTTCTTGAGTTTGGGGTCACAGTGACCTTGACCTTTGACCCACATGTAACACATCATGTCTCTCTAATGTATCTACTGGCACAAAAAAGGCTATTTTTAATGATTTCAAATTTTTGGGTCACAGTGACCTTGACCTTTAATCTTGACCTACATTTTGGTACACGACACATTGTCTTCCCTCAATATCTCAAAAATCTTCACAACTCCAGGTAAATCCTAAATCCTTGGAGAGGGTTTACCTTGACATTTTTAGTCTTTCGAATGAGTTCTTGAGTCGACGCCTCCATTATAGATCTCGTACATTTCATCCACTGCGCTTGTTTTGAATAAGCATGTCGGTATCCCAAGCTTGCGGTTTTTGCTTTGACTTCCGATGTTGATTTCAACTTGACATCAAAGCAGTTGAGTCCGCAATGAAATTCAATCCTATCATATCTCATACCTAGCAGTGGATTGGCCTAATCAACTGGCTTAGCGCATTCACTGATTGGGTTGATTTAGAGGAAACCTCTTGATCTATTTATATCCAGAACTCATATGGGTAACTAATCAAGCCAGTGTATCGATCCTAACAGATCGATCGATACACTGGCTCGCGAGGATGTGTATCAATGGACACAAGAAATCTTGATTTTTAACAATTTCATGATTTTGGGGGTCACAGTGACCTTGACCTTCGGCCTTGACCTACATCTTGGTATGTGACACATCGTGTCCCCCTCATGTATCTACTGACACAAAAAAAAGTTATTTTTAATAATTTCCTGATTTTGGGGTCAGTGACCTTTGACCTTCGACCTTGACCTATATTTTGGTATGCGACACTTCGTTTCCCCCTATTGAATCCATGCACTCACAAAAAATTAGAAATTTTTAATGATTTGCTGACTTTTCCGGGACACTGACCTTTGACCTCTGACCTCGACCTACATTTGGTATGCAACACATCGTTCCCCCCTAGGGCATCCACTCACCAAAAATTAGAACTGTAGATAGAAAACTATCAATGATCAATGATTTCCAGATTTTTAGGCAACAGTGACCTTTGACCTCGACCTGAATTTCGGTACGCGACACATCGTCTCCACCTGATGTATCCATTCACAAAAAATTGCAAGTGTGGATAGAAAACGTCCAGAGATATAGACCGGACACGAACACTTCACTGATTTCCTGTTTTTCAGGCCAGTGACCTTTGACCTCTGACCGCGACCTTCATTTTGGTACGCGACACATCGTCTCTCCGTAGGGTATCCACTCACCAAAAATTGGAACTGTAAATAGAAAACTGTTCCAGATATAGACCGGACACGGGGGACGGACGGACGGACGGACGGACGGATGGACGGCTCGACGGACGGAAACCGCCATCACATAATACGTCCGCCTTTTTGGCGGGCGTATAAAAATGTAATCCTCTTTTAGTAAAGTTTTTATCATTATTACTTCTGTGGATATGAAAATATAGTCTCCACTGCCAGACTAAATGAGGCCCAGATGTCCTCATTGATCAATCCAATTTCTCCAGACTGAGCCATTCCAGATTTTCTCCTCACATGTACCAAGAGAAGTTTTAATGGTGAAATGCAAAGGTTTTCATATTCTTTTTTTATGTTCTTTGTGGATTAGATAATGTGGGAACTATGCATTTACTGGTTTTATATTTTTGTTTTATTTGAAATATTTTGTCAAACCGTTGTGATGCCACATCAGACTATGCCTGGCCAGACGGCAATACTTGTACTGTTGTCTTCAAGAGGCTGGTCTGATATGATGTCACTATCAAGGAAAGATAAGCGATGCCAGTTTGCAAATCGGAATTCAGCCGAGCTTGGGGTACTGACTTTTCAAAAGCGAAATAGACCGATATTTCTATCATTATTCAACCTATATAAAAAGAAGAATCTAAAAAACCTTTGCATTTCACCTTTAAGAAATCCTAGTTCTGTCTAGGCTCAGCAATGAAAGTCTATCATGTCAGATAAGGAAACCAGTAACAATGGGTTGTCATAGAAACACTCCAGTGCATCATGGGATATCTTCTAGTTTTGAAACAGGTGATTGGTCAATTCAAATATTTAAACATAAAAGCAGTATTTTGATTGGCTTGTGAATAAAACTGGAAGAACATTCAGCCAATCACAGAGTGTGTTGTATGCTGTACTAACTTTGCTTGAAATCTTCCACAAATTGCCTAATGCTCTTGAAGGAGGTCAAGTCCAGATTCATCACTTCAACATTAATGTTGACTTTGGATTTCAGTTTTATATACTCAACAGCCTCTTTCGCATCAGCCTCATTTCTGCAAGCGATTATAACCTTTGCCCCTGGAAATAGATGAATTAGCGTTATGAACATGTTAAAAAAAGCAGTGATAAAAAAATACTGAGTATCTGGACCTATGCACTCATGTAGATATACTGAGCCTGTAATGAGTCACTATGGGTCCCAACTCTATTATTAGCCAGTACAATTATGAGCATTGGCTCCCATTTCTCGCACTGCATTCACCAAAATCAGCCAAACTACACTCATTGCGGGAGACAGCAAAAATTGACAAATCGACAAAATTTCAGCATTCAATTATGATTACTAAAATATATTAGATCGAATTTGCGGAGAATATGACTTACTTTTTGCTTCAAATTATGTACTTGGCAATTTCAACGATTGCTTGTTCAGGTAATTCTTAAAGGTGTCAGGTAAGCTTTCTGGTTACCTGTCTTGTGTGAATTATTTTGAATATTTCAACCCCTGTCACCTGACTGCAAATCGGCGAAAATTAGCAAGGCGGTGCTCCTTATTGATGCAGCAGATGCATGCTATTCTATGGGCATCCCTGCCCTCGTTTGAGTTGTTGAAGTTGCCTAAAAATCTGTAACAATCTCGCATGATAGAGTTTCTTAAAACAATATAAATTTTGCTGACTGGAACAAGTATCGTTTGAGTATTTTATCAAGTAACGTTTGAGTACTTTATCAACTGTAAATTTAGATGAAATTTTTCCATAATTTTAAACAGGAAATTTACTTATTTTCAAAGTGCCCATAATACCACGCCAACTTTTGAGTTAGGCCATTTGGAGCCTCTCTTGATTTTTTCTAGTGTACGACGTGCGGCTGGCGTTCCTTCTTCAACAAAACCTGGGCATACATGTTATCGAGCAGCAGATTTCTGAAGGGAAATTTCAGTTTGAATAGTAAAATATCTTCGAACAAAAATAATGTAAAATACGCCCAAAATCACATGGGTGCCCGATTACTCCATTATTTAAGCTTACCTCTTCTGGCAAGGTCCAGTGCGATATATTTTCCTATACCTGAACTGGCACCAGTTACTATGGCTGTCTTGCCTTTCAACTTTGTTGCACTCAAACATTGAGAACCTCTGAAATATGCCCTGAAAGATAAAAAATATGTTGTTCAATATTTAAATTATCTCGAAAGGAGATTTGAACAGCAAGTTTCATCAGTTTCTTATTTCGGACTCGAGTCAGCCCTATGTTTTTCTCTTTTACTTACTTACTTGGTAGATTATCATTCTATGGCTATGACAAAGAATCCCAGTCTGAATGTGTATATCTATGTGTATTTTCTTGGCCTTGACTCTGCTGTTCCCCCCACTATCTGATGGGCATCGTGCTGCAGGATTTCTTGAGCGGGGTGTTTTTATGCCTAATTATTAGAGAGCCCATTATTGTGCTGTTCAACACATGAAAGTGATGGCAGTGAACATGGGGGGGGGCATGTGTGCATGGAGACCTTCACTCAGAGCCCAAAATATATGTTATTTTCCTATGATGACCAGCACACTACTGAGCCCTCCAATAAGTAAGCATAGAACCATCTGCCCCCACAAACTTCTTTTATTCTCAAGAAATCTTTGGGACAAGGGTGGGGTCAATTAAGGCCCACTTACATCTTCCCAGGGATACTAATGATACTGAAATATGGTGAATCCGTGGGCTATCTCAAGTATCAGTTTGAAACTATTGTAATTATTATTCATCATTATTTAATTATTATTTATTTCTTGACCTGCAGGTCAGATTCTGTCCGGAATCAACAGTCAATCTATTCCAAATCTCTTAGTATAATCTACCAAACAAAGTCGACAAGGGCAGAAAAATCAGACGCTTTTCCGAAGGGCCTTCATTGCAGTTATATTGTCAGTGTCACTGAGAGTGCCACGCCCAGTTCACTATTTTTGCACAATGTTATCAATTTTAGTCCATAGGCACTTCTAGCAGGTAGATTTTCAGTGCTTCCTAATTTATCGCTTCACTGAGACATTAATTATAAATACACACTCAAATGATGTCTGCCATAGGTTTGAAAAGAATTAATGATGTGGATAGTGCCAATACAGCAATAGTGCCATGGACATGGTGGAGGGTGGGGGAGGGGTTGTCTAACAACAGCCTCAATAATTATTAGAATATGTCGATGTTATACTGTGGTTGTACAGGACCACAGTAAACATCAGCATATAAAAAGGAGGACGTATTTCCCAGTTACTCCAATATAACAGCCTGCAGGTGGGGGGAAATATTTATATTATGTTGTTGTTGTTGTTTCTTTTTGACTCATATTACCTGAAACCATAAAGTACTCCTATCGCAATACCAATCAGTATGGGATACCAGGAATCAAACAGTTTGTCTGGATTCGGGAGATCTTCCAAACTCATCGGCATGATGTTTTTGTTGATGTTTACCACCAAATATTCGGGCACGTTGTTTTCACGTGGACTGAAGTTCCGGCATTTCCCCAAAACCTTTTTTCAAGGGAGGTAATACAAGCGGGCATATGGAACGAAGGGGGGATAATCCTCAGAATCTGGACGAAAACATACGCTGTGTAACGAAGTTAAAGTTATGTAACAAATTTGTTATTTTATATAGATACAATAGTAATTCTCTCGAATACATTTATATCATAAGTGATCCAAATGTATCTACTCTATGCAGACTAGTAGAGAAAAAAGAATAAAGTTCCTTTTAAATTGCAAATGTAACAAAAAGTCCTGAAATATAAATTTATCATCAGTAACCGAAAGCATATTTTTAATGTTACAATAGTTGTCCATTGATGTTTACATGGCGATAAATCTTCCCTTCTTGTCGGGGGAGGGCGTAGTAGTATGTGTTTGTGCTTTCTCGTGGTTGGATACATTGATACACATGTTATTTGGTGCAGTTTGACTTTATAATCGGAAATCTTTGACACACGAAAACTATTTTGTTCTTTGAGATAAGATAAGATAAACATGGGAAAGTCAAATAGCCATTCTTTTGTTCTCGCTCACAGTCGCTTCCCCAATTGTTAAATTTAGTTATTGGCACCAGTATCAGTTTATATTGAAATTATTCACTTGTGAAACTGTATTAGTCGTTGTGTAATTTGATTGGTTTCGTAACTGTACAAGTACGTGTTACTATGCTGAAATTCTTTGATTGTAACATTGTATTCCCTGGTAGGCCTATCTAGTCTGAACCGTTTTGTATAGCAGACTATACAACCGGTATCATACCGGACCAAACTCTCAGGTGCCTCTCACGGGACATGTACAAATATGTAATTAGTAATTAAATATGGGGGCGGATGGTGAGGGGTACGCGCGACTGATGTCTCTTACAAGGCATATGCGCCCCCCCACAAATATATTTTCGCTATTGCTGAGGCTGAGGTCACAATGACGTCATCAAAAATAGCATTTTTTGGATGATTTTTCGATTTTTGTGTGTGCAAAAATGTAATTTTAATGTAACGGCAGGAGAAAATATATAGTCATAGTTATGACATGAGATTGAAATCAGCAACATGTGCTATTCCGTGAAAAAGGCCTCTAAATCGAACCGTTTAAACACACATTTAGGCAATATAAGGATCCCTTGGACCAAAACGTCATTTAACCTGGCGATGTGCTGGAGAATTATGTCTCCACTACTGGAAAATCATGTTGGTCCAAGGAGTCCTTCATGACTGAATGTGTGTTTGAATGACTCGATTTAGACCCTTTTTCACAAAATAGCACAGGTTACGGATTTTAATTTCATGTCATAACTATAATCATAACGCAATCGAGCTAGGACTTTCAGATATTGTGTACATATATTTGCTCTTGCCGTTACATTAAATATACAATTATTTTTAGGACATTTTATTTTTTCGATTTCAACCGCACCACATATAGCGCATATAGGCCGAAATGCCGCCTAATCGTACCTTTTTCTTTAAGGAGGTAATGTTAAAGGTATATCGAAATGAGGGGGGATGTGGGTAATGTTAAAGGTATAAGGAGAAAATTGTGGCGGTAATGTTGAAGGTATAGGGAAAAAATTGTGGCGGTAATGTTGAAGGTATAGGGGAAAAATTGTGGCGGTAATGTTGAAGGTATAGGGGGAAAATTGTGACGGTAATGTTGAAGGTATAAGGGAAAAATTGTGGCGGTAATGTTGAAGGTATAGAGGAAAAATTGTGGCGGTAATGTTAATGTATAGGGAAATGTGAGATGAAATCCTGAGGTGAGAAAATTATCGGGTCAAAAAACACCATGAATGTTGGATTTGCATATGCACAAACTATAAGCCAATGAACTCGCACGGATCATACAGTAACAGTACCATCTCTCCTATCCGCCGCCTTGTCATACTCGTATCCTCATCATTCATCTGTTTCACGTATACAATCCGGTCATATCCACTACTATCTGACTTAGAACTAGTCGATAGAATACTAGTACACGGAATCCCTGTTAATAATAAAAGCCCTTTATCAAATAAAGATATAGTCCTTTTACTGGCGATGATTTTATCAAAATTTCCCGTGATAATTTCTGATGGGTGTGCGCCCCATATATGTCTAGAATCTGTGCAGATTAGATATCCCAACATCTGTTGTGTAAATAATGGACACTGATATAATGAACACTGTACTACAAAACTGGAGTCCATATCTAAAATAAAGTTAAACTTTATTTCCATCTCCACCGTACGATTATTCATCTGAACAATGGGACGAGGAACAAGAAGAAATCCAATTTTTGGTATCATAAAAGTTGTATTTAATCAAACAAGGCAAACCATTTCATTCATATATATATCTATTCTCGCTCAAACGTCTGTGTAATTTGCACCATTTATATTTGAACCGGCGCTGTCCTCTTCTCCACCAATTTAAACAGAAATTCTTCTCCTGTGTGACCAATAAATGACTCAAAACCATGAACGCATGGAAGTGGTACTGAATGTTCGTGTTAACACATGTGCAGTTAAAAGTTCAGATGAAACAACTATCACTGTTCGTGTTCATCAAACTACACATACGAGTTCGTGCTTACACAAGTATCACAAGTTACACGCTTTTCCCCAAAGAAGTTGCGCTGGTTGTAGCCTTGTTGTGGCAGTACCCTGTTCAGCCAAGACGTAGATGTATCCTGTCCAGCCTAGCTGTGGATCTGCCCTCCCCAGCCTAGTTGTGGATCTGCCCTCTCCAGCCTAGTTGTGGAACTACACTATCCAGCCTTGTTGTGGAACTATATATCCTGTCCAGCCTAGTTGTGGATCTACCCTGTGCAGCCAAGGTTTGGATCTACCCTGTCCAGCCTAGTTGTGGATCCACCATGTCCAGCCTAGTTCTGGACCTACCTTGTCCAACCTAGTTGTGGACCTACCCTGTCCAGCCTAGTTGTGGATCTACCCTGTCCAGCCTAGTTGTGGATCTACTCTATCCAACCTAGTCAGTGTTGACTTCACTAGGGATCCCGCAATATCTCTCTAGATTCCTCATCTCTCTGTGAGCATTCTTGACATCCCTCTCTGTCGCCATCATCCGTCGATTCATCTCGGCATTCTTCATTTTCCTGGCCTGTTTCTTCTGGAGACGCCTCTTTGTTTCTCTTCGCTTAAACTGAGCCCGAGAAACCACTTCTTCTTGTCGCAGAGTTGATGATCTTGCTTTGTGTTCTACTTGTCGGAGATTGAGGGATCGTCTTCTGGACGCCGCGTCCATTTTTTCGTCGAGGGACATTCGCAGTCGTTCTCTCTCTGAGCTCAGGTCGAGGGACTGCAGGAGACGAGGACGGTGTTTCGGGAGTTCAATGCCATCTAAAGAGAAGTAAAAGGCTACGTTTCCGCTGTTACTTTTACCCAATTTCTCTGAAGAGAGAAGCCCATCGTCCTTCAGTTTCTTGAAGATCTCCATTTCAGGCGAACGTTTACGTGCGGGCAAATCTTCCATGCGGGCCTGACTTTCCAGTGTCAATGAAATCTCCTGTACGGGTGTATTGTGTACAGATTTGGATCTATTCACCGCCCAGAGAGGAGTAACCCTGTTTCGCCGCTTCTTGCTGCCGATACATCCCATATTTGATCTCAAAGTTCTAATATATAACCACTCGTGCGCTGATGTTGGTACCTCTGCTGATAGCAAAAGCTCGTGTGTAACCAAGGCATATCTTGTTCCTTATTTTGACGTCGGCCCATTGTCGATTGTTGACGTCATTGTACACAGCGTAATGTAGTCCGCATGCGCGTTGGAAAACGGCGTCGCGGATATTTGCTAAACTGTTACCCATTGCGCTGCGCATGCTCCGTACAGCTAAGCTGGTCAATTGGCTCAACTTCATTAGACGACAGCGGCCAGTTTTGCAACCAGAACACGGATCTGTGTCGACGTCAGTAATGATATAGGCCAGACGACAAGAACACATTATCTCAGACACACAAGGGTCACTGTCTCGCTGACCCGCTACCGGATACGACCTTTCCTCTCGAAAATGATCGGATACGGATAGTTGACATGGACAAATCCGTCACCGATCATGAATACTCATATGAATCGGAACATCGTCATGAAAATTGATATCAAGTTCTTACACCTTTTCCAGCTCAAAATATAAATACTTGCAAGAAATACAACCTAGATTTGGCGTGCTACTCGCTGTGACGAAGTGAGTAGAACTCACATGTTCTACGGGGGAAAAACAAACTTTCTCGTGACTTTTTCTCCCAAGAGAATAATTGCTGGATATTTCTCCAGTCCAACGTGCAAAACGACACGAATATCGAACTGATTCAGTTACCCATGGTCCTGTGATCGACTGATCCTTGTTCCATACGATGTAGCCGTGGCGGACATGAGAACACGACTTAGATAAACGCGATCGTATATTTCATTAACTTGGAGCAGAAGAACGCGTCCATGGAGTCGTAAAAGGGAAGTAAAAGCCCCCTAACTTAGAAATTCTCGGCTGAAGGGCTAGAATTCTGCGTGGAAGGACCCTACCCACGGAGATGTACTGGTGCATGACTTTATCGAAGACCATTTCAATGTACGCTAAATACCAATTTGTTCTTGAAGACGGGTATCCGACATAGGTTTACTGGTGTTATTACAATATGAAGGACAGTGTGCACATTTAGAATGCGATTAAATGAAATAAAACTATGTATTTAATTTTGAACACTACTGCTCTAATTTATCCAAGATCACCGTTAGAGTGTCCTAAAGCTGTTACCTTAGAACAACTTTTGGTGTTCTAAACGGAAACACCAGCTTAGCTTTCTGGTGTTGAGATAGTATAATTTGAACATCAGTGTTCACGTTTAGAATACGACTAATGAAAATCTTTCGAGAACACCAAAGAGTGTTAAAAAACTGTTGAAAGTGGACCACTTTTGTTCATTGTGTGATGTGTTCATATCTGCTTAGATTTCTTCTCTCAAATGTGTCATGCCTGAAAGATCTTCCTTCAATCTCAGGGCTGGCGGAAGCAATTTGTTGGGGGGGGGGGGGGGGGGGGGGGATTACTATCATAGCACTTTAGGCGAAGGTCCAGGGGCCGCGTAGGCCCCGGAAGCTCATGGAGTCTAGATCGCCGCAGACGCGTTCTGAGAAATTTCTGGCGAATAAAATAACTCTGTAATGAAGTGTATTTTTACTCTTTCCTAGACCATTTACCAGGAAAAATCAATCGATGGTGGTTTCTTGCGATGCTGAATTTGCAAAAATATATGTATAATAAATTAGCCGGACAAATTGTGTGGACGAAACCGATATAATTCGTGCCATGGGTAATAGGGTGATAATTCCCATAATGTAAAATAACGCCATCTACATTAATAATTTAAAAGTATAGTTGGCTCTAGTTACACTTCTGGTCGTTTTAACCAACATTTAGGCACTTTATGTTTTCACAATCGTATCAGTTTTAATAACTGGCCATAACTGTTAGCAGTGAATCATTTGATGGCCAAATAGAGGGACGTAAAAAGAAAACTAGCTCTATATCGTTTCTCATTATAGTTACTTGCAGGGAATTACGTGGATATAAAATCTTGCTGCAAAATTATTGACTCTATGGCGGTCAGACCACTATTACAATTTGCATTGGAGGCAATGTTAAAAACTGTTAACGTAATTGCATCTCCTCGATTCATTAATTAAGTCTTGACTTCCATATTTCGGCCAAAAGTACTTTAATTCAAGTGCTACAACCGGACAGACTTCTTGACGGGGGTCGCCCTTCGAAATTTTGAGTTTTGCGCGCTCGTACAAATGACGTCATAATTTTGGCTTTTTTCTCTGCTTTCAGAAAGCGGTGCACAGGCACCCAAATAGTCCCTCAAAGCAACACCTTATTAGGCCTTGAGTTAAAATCAAACTCGCAGCGAAACCAAACACATATCATACTTCAGTCGCCTACCACTGGCCTTCAATTATTAGTCGCAACAGAGACTGGAAAAAATATTGAAAACAATTCACTTCTCTGGCAGAGGTTGCCTAAAGGCCTTAACGGATCGGGACTATTTTTAATAGTGGTCTTGTCCTTATGGGTTCCTCAGCAAGCCAGTATATACTATTCGTGGATACTATTTTGTGCATTGGAGATTCCATAACCCCGTGTTATTGTCTTGGTGAAGGGCGCCCCGGTCTTTTGTAACCTAACCAGCTTGTATGTTGATGGTGAAAACATCAGATGGTGTATCGGAAATCTCCAGATCTAAATTTAAACTCTCATATACTATTCAAACTGCCAGGTCACAGCTGTCTATCATTTTGATGAGGATTTTATTACCACTTAGTGGTCGCTATGTCTCACTGTCGACATCGCGCAAGATGTTTTCGCGGAGAGATGTTTTCTTCATAGCGATGGCGGTAATGTTGAAGGTATAGGGGGAAAATTGTGCGGTAATTTTGAATGTATATAGGGGAAAATTGTGGCGGTAATGTTGAAGGTATAGGGGAAAAATTGTGGCGGTAATGTTGAAGGTATAGGGGAAAAATTGTGGCGGTGATGTTGAAGGTATAGAGGACAAATTGTGGCGGTAATGTTGAAGGTATAGGGGAAAAATTGTGGCGGTGATGTTGAAGGTATAGGGGAAAAATTGTGGCGGTAATGTTGAAGGTATAGGGGAAAAATTGTGGCGGTGATGTTGAAGGTATAGTGGAAAAATTGTGGCGATGGGTAATGTTAATGTATAGGGAAATGTGCGATGAAAACCTGAGGTGAGAAAATTATCGGGTCAAAAAACACCATGAATGTTGGATTTGCATATGCACAAACTATATTAGCCAATGAACTCGCACGGATCATACAGTAATAGTACCATCTCTCGTATCCTCATCATTTATCTGTCTCACGTATACCATCCGGTCATATCCACTACTATCTGACTTAGAATTAGTCGATAGAATACTAGTACACGGAATCCCTGTTAATAATAAAAGCCCTTTATCAAATAAAGATATAGTCCTTTTACTGGCGATGATTTTATCAAAATTTCCCGTGATAATTTCTGATGGATATGCGCTCCATATATGTCTAGAATCTGTGCAGATTAGATATCCCAACATCTGTTGTGTAAATAATGGACACTGATATAATGAACACTGTACTACAAAACTGGAGTCCATATCAAAAATAAAATTAAACTTTGTTTCCATCTCCACCGCACGATTATTCATCCGAACAATGGGACGAGGAACAAGAAGAATTCCAATTTTTGGTATCATAAAAGTTGTATTTAATCAAACAAGGCAAAACATTTCATACATATATATATCTATTCTCGCTCAAACTTCTGTGTAATTTGCACCATTTATATTTGAACCGGCGCTGTCCTCTTCTCCACCAATTTAAACAGAAATTCTTCTCCTGTGTGACCAATAACTGACTGAAAAACATGAACGCATGGAAGTGGTACTGAATGTTCGTGTTCACACATGTGCAGTTAAAAGTTCAGATGAAACAACTATCACTGTTCGTGTTCATCAGACTACACATAAGAGTTCGTGCTTACACAAGTATCACAAGTTAAACGCTTTTCCTCAAAGAAGTTGCGCTGGTTGTAGCCTTGTTGTGGAAGTACCCTGTTCAGCCAAGACGTAGATGTACCCTGTCTAGCTGAGCTGTGGATCTGCCCTCTCCAGCCTAGTTGTGGATCTGCCCTCTCCAGCCTAGTTATGGAACTACACTATCCAGCCTTGTTGTGGAACTATATATCCTGTCCAGCCTAGTTGTGGATGTACCCTGTCCAACCAAGGTTTGGATCTACCCTGTCCAGCCTAGTTGTGGATCCACCATGTCCAGCCTAGTTCAGTACCTACCTTGTCCAACCTAGTTGTGGACCTACCCTGTCCAGCCTAGTTGTGGATCTACCCTGTCCAGCTTAGTTGTGGATCTTCCCATGCGGTCCACCCTGGTTGTGAAACTATCCTGTCCAGCCTATTTGTGGATCTATCCTGTCCAGCCTAGTTGTGGATCTACCATATCCAGCCTAGTTGTGAATCTACCCTATCCAGCCTAGTTGTGGATCTATCCTATCCAGCCTAGTCGGTGTTGACTTCACTAGTGATCCCGCAATATCTCTCCAGATTCTTCATCTCTCTGTGAACATTCTTGACATCCCTCTCTGTCGCCATCATCCGTCGATTCATCTCGGCATTCTTCATTTTCCTGTCCTGTTTCTCCTGGTGACGCCTTCGTGTTTCTCTTCGCTTCAACTGAGCCCGAGAAACTACGTCTTCTTGTCGCAGAATTGATAATCTTGCTTTGTGTTCTACTTGTCGGAGATTGTGGGATCGTCTTCTGGACGCCGCGCCCATTTTGTCGTCGAGAGACATGCGCAGCCGTTCTCTATCTGAGCTCAGGTCGAGGGACTGTAGGAGACGAGGACGGTGTTTCGGGAGTTCATTGCCATCTAAGAGACGAAAAAGGCCACATTTCCGCTGCTACTTTTGCCCAATTTCTCTGAAGCGAGAAGCCCATCATCCTTTAGTTTCTTGAAGATCTCCATTTCGGGCGAACGTTTACGCGCAGGCAAATCTTCCAGGCGGGCCTGGCTTTCCAGTGTCAATGAAATCTCCTGTACGGGTGTATTATGAATAGATTTGGATCTATTCACCGCCCAGAGAGGAGTAACCCTGTTCTTCCGCTTCTTGCTGCCGATACATCCCATATTTGATCTCAAGGTTTTATATAAACACTCGTCGCTGATACTGGTACCTGTGCTTTTACCAAAAGCTCGTGTGTAACCAAGGTATATCTTGTTCCTTGTTTTGACGTCGGCCCATTGTCGATTGTTGACGTCATTGCGCACAGCGTTATGCACAGTCAGAAAAATGGTGTTAATTAACACTAAAAATTGACTTCAACACCATGAAACAGTGTTGAGTTACGACCTACACCATACTGCCCCAACACCATTTATTGGTGTTAGTTAACACCGTTATTTGGTGTTAGTTAACACCGTTATTCGGTGTTGAGTCAGCATCCGCACTCGTCGGTCAACACTAAAAAACGGTGTTGAAGCGGTTTCAACACCATTTATTGGTGTTAGTTAACACTGTTAATTGGTGTTGAGCCAGCATCAGCACTTGTCAGTCAACACTAAAAAATGGTGTTGAGCCAGCTTCAACACCATTTATTGGTGTTAGTTAACACTGTTAATTGGTGTTGGGCTGGTGTTAGTTATCACTTAGTTAACATCTGCATATTAATAGAGCCTGCACCAATTTATGGTAGGTGGGCACGTACGGCATAGGTGTCTCATTCGATATATTATAGTTGAATGCATCTGCATATTGTCAGAGCCTGAACCAATTTATGGTAGGTGGGCATGCACCGTCTAGGTGATTTCGTTCAGTATTCATTTTATAGGTGAACAGAACCATTCAAGGCCGGATAGGTCTTTTCGTTTAGTATTCACTTTATAGGTGAAGGAACTGATCAACGCAGCGCTTAGGTGTGGGAAATCAACATACGCTTGATAGGCGATGAGATTTGTTTCTTTCCTTTGTCCGACGTTCTAACTGTCAGCTGTGCTGGTTTTGGAATACTCTGGGCCAGCCAGCCGAGCATTGTCTTATGTAAGGACAGATGCGGGGCGCGCGGACCTTGGCGGAAGCACTAGACAGAGAATCGTAAAATCCGTCCGTCATTTGCAAATTTGTGTTTCTTTTTCCAATGAAACGTTGAAAAGCTGGCAGTAAAGCGCACTGTGCGTCGCAATAAACCGGCAAAATACGTACAAGTAAGTTTACTCTATACGTATACGGCAATTATGACTGGAAAATTCCAACTTCTTGGTCTACTTGCTTGGTATAAAGTAATTTTTCAAACCAATTCAGCTTTAAACAAACCTACGACAGCGAGCTACAGGGCGCTTACCCAGCCGTCAACATCCTGGGGTTAACACAGCGGTAAACACCGTTATTGTCAGCATATAGCACGGATAATCTGTTTTACTTTTTTCCCCCTTCTGTTTTCATAAGGCTGTTAATTATACAGATTGAATGATTGACTTAATGATTGACTTATTGATCAGGAAATAGTAAATAACGCAGATATATACTTGTTTTAGCGTTATTGTCAGCATATAGCCGGATAATTAACGGATAATTTGTTTTAATAATTTTTTTTCTTCTGCTTTTATAAAGCTGTTAATTATACAGATTAACATGTGGCGATATCAATAGAACTCACGTACTGGTATGTGCTATATGCCGACAATAACGGCGTCACCCCAGAAATTTGGCAGCTGAGTTAAGCCACTGTTGTATTTATAGCTGTTTATTACTCTTTTCTATCATTTTAATCATCTCCATTGATAAACTTGATCGACATCTGTATTTCTTTCAATACAATTTCGCCATTTTCGCTGCATTTCTGGGCTTCTAGTGTCGAGCGCCTGCATGGTTGAATAGCTGATCTGTCTCCAATTATCAGAATATAGAACGAGCCAAATGCTCATATCATTATGTCTCGTTGGGCTAAAATCCGACGAAAGATAATGAAATTCCCATGATGGGCAGCGTTTTCCTCTGTATATCTGTAAATTCAATTCGCTGGTCTACATTTCAATAGCCATATGTCCAAGCATCTAATCTCTCATTCAGAGCTGCCAAGTTGGACTGATTAAATATCTTGAGTCTATGCGAGCGCAAAGCGCGAGCGTTCGCCCTAGGCGATCTGATTGCGAGATGTCGGCCATGCTGGCGGAAGTAAGCGCCACAAATAGTCAAGACTATGAGTTCAAATTGCATTTTTCTTAAATTTTGAAATTTTGAAATTGAAGTAAATTCAAGTATCAATTTGTAGTTGGCAACATTCTTATTGGCGTAAACCAATTTTTTTCAATGTTGGAATTTTAACACCATTCTCTTAACACCGCTTTTGGCGTTGAACTGGTGTCGAAACACCCCCTTTTCTTAACACTGTTTTTTGGTGTTGAACTGGTCTCAACACCATTTTCCAGTGTTAGATTTTCAACACCATTCTTTCAACACCGTTTTTTGGAGTTGAACTGGTCTCGACACCATTTTTCAGTGTTGGATTGGGTCAACACCATTTTCTCAACACCGTTTTTTGGTGTTGAATTATGTCAACACCGTTTCTCAACACCACTTATTGGTGTTGAACTGGCCTCAGCACTAAACAATGGTGTTGGGCCAACACCGTTTTGCTGGCTGTGTGTAGTCCGCATGTGCGCAACTGCGTGTTGGAGAACGGCGCCGTGGATATTTTCTAGATTGTTACCCAATGCTAAATTGGTCAGTTGGCCCAACTTTATTAGACGACAACGGCCTTCCAGATATTTGCAACCAGAACACGGATCTGTGTCGACGTCAGTGTCGACGTCTGGCCTACTCGACCAGAGGCCATAATCTCAAACTCAGGAAACAGCAATGTCGTACCAACACAAGACTCAACAGTTTTTGTATGAGAACGGTAGATCCTTGGAATGCCCTGCCTAGTGAAGTTGTGAATTCAGAATCCATCAACAGTTTTAACAGCGGCCTCAACAAGGCCTGGAAACACAAGCCCTCTAAATTCGAGTTTTAGACGCATGCGCACACGCGATATGTACTGTGATTTAAGTGGTCTTTATAAGCCTTTGGCTTACAACCGACCTGAAGACTCAAGGTAAACTCAAGGTAAATATAATTTGCGTACACTTCGCCATCCATAAGATGGCTTGCGAATCGTGCGTCGCCATTATTGTGGAACGATATCCGCTACTTTATCGTATACTCTTCGGTCTTCATCCGGTCGAGAACAGACTCGAGAAATCTGATAAATTACAGGCTTTTCATACTACTTCTGAAACATATATTGTCTGAGCTTACAAAAGATACAGATATGAATAACTTCCGTATCATCCAAGAGGTGTTGCAAATCTGTAATTTTGAACAAGTAGGACAACACATGACTCGAAAATGGCGGGTTACATTGGGGTTACGTCGGTAGAGTTTAGCTGATTGGCTGATGACATCACGTGGTGTTGATTTCGGGGAATTTCCTGTTATAGTTGCCGAAAGTAGGCTGAAGATGGATACGCACGAACCCAGGGTCAGTCTTACCGCGTAAAGATGACCCAGATGGTTACAGGCTGTAATAATATAGACCCTACGACGCGAATACATTATCTCAGACACACAAGGGTCCTGACTCGCTGACCCGCTATCGGATATGCCCTTTTCTCTCGACGAAATTAACGGATATGGATAGTTCACATGACCGGATCCTTCACCGATCATGAATAATCATATGAATCGGAACACCGCCATGAATATTCATATCAAGTTCTTACACCTTACAGCTCAAAATAAAAATACAAAGAAATACAACCTAGATTTGGCGTTCTACTCGCCGTGACCAAGTGAGTAGAACCAACATGTTCGACACTTCTCCAGGGGAAAAAAACTTTCTCGTGACTTTTCTCCCAAAAGAATAATTGCTGGATATTTAAGTCCAACGTGCAAAACGACGTGAATATCCAACTGATTCAGTTATCCATGGTCCTGTAATCGACTGATCCTTGTTCCATGCGAAGTAGCCGTGACGAACATGAGAACACGACTTAGATAATCGCGATCGTATATTTCATTAAATTGGAGCAGAAGAACGCGTCCATGGAGTCGTAAAAGGGAAGTAAAAGCCCCCTAACTTAGAAATTCTCGGCTGAAGGGCTAGAATTCTGCGTAGAAGGACCCCACCCACGGACCGAGATGTACTGGTGTATGACTTTATCGAAGATCATTTCAATGTACGCTAAATATACCAATTTGTACTTGAAGACGAGTATCCGACATAGGTTTACTGGTGTAATTACAATATGAAGGCCAGTGTGCACATTTAATAGAATAGAATTAAATGAAATAAAAATATATATTTAATTTTGAACACTACTGCTCTAATTTATCCAAGATCACCATTAGAGTGTCCTAAAGCTGTTACCTTAGAACAACTTTTGGTGTTCTAAATGGAAACACCAGCTTAGTGTTCTGGTGTTGAGATAGTACAATTTGAACACCAGTGTTCGCGTCTAGAATACGACCAATGAAAGTGTTTCGAGAACACCAAAGTGTTCAAAAACTGTTGAAAGTGGACCACTTTTGTTCATTGTGTGATGTGTCCATATCTGCTTGGATTTCTTCTCTCAAATGTGTCATGCGTTAAAGATCTTCGTCCAATCTCAGGGCCGGCGGAGGAAGCAATCGTTGATGGGGGGAAGGGGGGGTACTATCACCACTTTAGCCGAGGGTCCCGGGGCCGCGTAGGCCCCGGAAGCACATGGGATCTAGATCGCCGGAGACGCGTTTTGAACGATTTCTGGCGAATAAAATAACTCTGTAATGAAGTGTATTTTACTTCCTTCCTGGACCATTTACCATGAAAAAGCAATCGATGTTGATTTCCTGCGATGCAGAATTAGAAAAATATATGTATAATTAATTAGCCGGACACATTGTTGCGGACGAAGCCAATATAATTCGTGCCATGGGCAATAGGGTGATAATTCCTATAATGTAAAGATCTTTGCAGAAATAACGCCATCTACATTAATAATTTAAAAGTATAGATGGCGCTAGCTACATGCACTTCTGGTCGTTTTAAGCAACATTTATGCACTTTATGTTTTCACAACCGTATCAGTTTTAATAACTGGCCATAACTGTTAGCAGTGAATTATTTGATGGCCAAATAGAGGGACGTAAAAAGGAAAATAGCTCTATATCGTTTGTCATTATAGTAACTTGCAGTGAATTATGTGGATTACTGCCCCCCCCCCCCCCACCCCCGCCAAGCACCTCCCCTCCCCCAACCCCCGCCACTCAGCCGGGCCTGGATGTGTGGGTTCCTCAGAAAGCCAGTATATAACGTTTCGTGGATGGTATTCTATGGTGTTCTATTTGAGCCAAGTTTGCGTCGCGTGGCGACTTTTAGAAACTCGCCACTCGCCACGCGCTGTGGACCTCTCCGGCGCCCGGCGACTGGCGACTTTCTGCTATCTCTTAACCTGCAAAAACTCGCCAGTCGCCACCCGCCGTAAAACACGGCGAGTTTCGCTCTATCTCTTAGCCTGGAAAAACTCGCCGCGCGCCACTCGCCGGATGAACCACGGCGCACGGCGACTGGCGACTTTTGACTGTAGTGAAACTCGCCACTCGCCACACGCCGTGGACGTCTCCGGCGCGCGGCGACTGGCGACTTTCTGCTATCTCTTAACCTGCAAAAACTCGCCAGTCGCCACCCGCCGTAAAACACGGCGAGTTTCGCTCTATCTCTTAACCTGGAAAAACTCGCCGCGCGCCACTCGCCGGACAAACCACGGCGCGCGGCGACTGGCGACTTTTGACTTCTGGAATTCTCAGGACTTTTTCTCAAGTGCGCATGCCCGAGGAGCATCAATTATGCAGTTGCAATATCATAAATCACAGTCGCGATCTCATCGAATTTGAGGAAGTAAAAAAAATATGGAAACTGTTGAAAGAAATACATGTTTTCATCTTTAAAAATAGGGTCTTGATAGTTTGTAGGGTTTGTGATACAGGAAATATCAACCCAAGAAAGAGCCGCTCTATGGATTAAAACAGCAATAAAGGATCTCTTATACAAAGATATCGCCCGTTTTTCACATAAAACTTACGAAGAGAGAAATTCAATCATCCAGAGAAAATGTTAGCATTTTTCTTACTTTTTTAATCAATATGACGATGACGCTCTATTCGCTTTCTTAATATTTCATACAGCATATTAGTTGACGTTGCTTTTATCTTGTAAAACAAAATTCCCGCGTCGAGTGCTTTATTGTATCTTAAATAAAGAACAATTTCAAAGCGATTCATTCTGAATTGAAAACGATATGCTGTTTTATAAATATATATAGGCACTTATATAAAAAAAAGATTAAAAAAACGATTGAAAATGTTGTCTTGGTGTCAACTTTTTAAAATATACCAGCAGATAATAACGAGAGTATGCAAGTTCTGCACAGAAACGGATAACGAGTATTTTAATAAAGAAATAATTGCACATTTGACAAACTTAGATTGCCCTATATGCGTATTGCATTAAAAAGAAACTTGTTTCAAAAAACAACTATATTAATTATTACAGATAGCTTACATCTTCAAAATTAGTCACATAGCATCAGATGTAGCTGGAGAGTTCATTCATTAGAAATTATGTATATTTATGCACGAGGAAGAGATTTAAAATTAAATTAAATGACAGCATGTTTCGAACAAAATATTCCGATAATTGATGCTCCCCGGGCATGCGCACTTGAGAAAAAGTCCTGAGAATTCCAGAAGTCAAAAGTCGCCAGTCGCCGCGCGCCGTGGTTCATCCGGCGAGTGGCGCGCGGCGAGTTTTTCCAGGTTAAGAGATAGAGCGAAACTCGCCGTGTTTTACGGCGAGTGGCGACTGGCGAGTTTTTGCAGGTTAAGAGATAGCAGAAAGTCGCCAGTCGCCGCGCGCCGGAGAAGTCCACGGCGCGTGGCCAGTGGCGAGTTTCACTACAGTCAAAAGTCGCCAGTCGCGGCGCGCCGTGGTTCATCCGGCGAGTGGCGCGCGGCGAGTTTTCCCAGGTTAAGAGATAGAGCGAAACTCGCCGTGTTTTACGGCGAGTGGCGACTGGCGAGTTTTTGCAGGTTAAGAGATAGCAGAAAGTCGCCAGTCGCCGCGCGCCGGAGAGGTCCACGGCGCGTGGCGAGTGGCGAGTTTCTAAAAGTCGCCACGCGACGCAAACTTGGCCCAAATAGAACACCATACACGCTTAAAACTAAAGTGTTGTAAAGTGTTGAAATAACACTTTAAGTGTGTCCACAGGGACTGCACTTTAAAGTGCTGTCCCTGTGGACACACTTAAAGGGTTATTGCAACACTTTACGAGTAGGTTTCGACACTTAGTTTTAAGCGTGTAGTATTCTGCACATTGGAGATTCCAAAACCCCGTTTTATTGTCTTGCTGAAGGGCACCCCGGTCTTTTGTAACCTAACCAGCTTGTATGTTGATGGTGAAAACATCAGATGGTGTATCGGAAATCTCCAGATCTAAATTTAAACTCTCATATACTATTCAAACTGCCAGGTCACAGCTGTCTATCATTTTGATGAGGTTTATACTACTTAGTGATCGCTATGTCTCATTGTCGACATCACGCAAGATGTTTTCACGGAAAGATGTTTTCTTCATAGCGAAGAAAATCGATTCGCTGCTAAATTTAACTTATTATGTGTAAATATGGATGCTAGTGAAATGTCAATGTTCTGTTCTGATCTTTTAATATAAGTTTTCGTTGGACTCTGGACTCAGTACTGTCGCACTAACAGCAACCAGACTCCATGATCGGTTCAATTCGTCTTTGTCTGAAATCAATATCAAGAAGGTAGACAAAACTTAATTAATCCAGTGGAATACTGCATTTAATTGGATCTGTCGGGAATCGTACAGACATTAGCTCTGTACAGTTCTACATCGGAGAGATAGAGAGAATACTTAGTATAACGGCCTCGGAATTCAGAATGAACCGATAACCGAGTTATCTCTTGGAAACCAGACGAACAACGTCAGCAGGCCTGTTTGCGTCCGATGCGTCGTGTTGTATGAATCAGGTGGACAAAAGTTGTTTATAAGACGTTTGTTTGCCATCATGGTCATGAAACCATATAGATGCATAATATTCATGTATGGCATTCACAAAATGCTAAAATATAACATCGTTTTTCATGCATAGCACCACCTTCTTATTCACAAGCATTAGTTCAGGGGCCAAATCCTGGAATGGGCTTCTTTTTCGATTTGTTGGTGCACCGCTAACAGCAAATATTTGATGGTTAGGGGCCTTGTAAAATGCCTGTTGCCAGCAGTATGCTTGATCGAGTCCCCGTGCAATTAGTTACAAGTCATGTATACACTGTATGTCTTGTCATGTCCGGATTCCAAGTACGAGATGAATGTATGAATGCATCAGTGTAACGTATACTCTTCCAAGGTGGACAAACGGTGTTAGCCGCTGCAAATGTTACTATACTACATACAATATGCAAGAATTTGCGATTTCCGTACATAAAAAAACTGTTCCATTACAAAACTGTTCATCTGTCACCATCCGTGTATGTGTACAAGTATAAATTTTTTTGCCAAAACTGGAAAGCATATTTCATAATTAGTTCCACTAGATTCATTATTTTCTGTAATTGTGAGACGTGTGTGTGAGGAGGGGGGGGGAGGTAGTAGTATTTCATGCCCAGTCCGGCTGAGTCAAATCCTTATTTATTGGTTCAGCTGAGCATGAGCACGAACAGCTTAATGTTTAATGATCCCACTTAATATGACAGCTGACCAGACATGTCAGGATAGAGCAGATTGCAGAAAATTGGAAACATTAGTAAATTAAAACGCGTTTGATGAAATTTTTATTCCATTGAAGCATTGTCATCACCCACAAGGTAAAAATTATATCCACTATTTGTATAGACATAAAATCAGTATTAGTGCCGATTATAGATGGCATTCTTCAGGATTAGTGCCACCTATGGCTGGTTTAATGAATTTGCTGGGATTTCGTTATGCTTGGGGGAGGACGTAATTTAAGCTGTATTTTGTGTTAACGTGTGTGCAACATAGATTTAATTTATGCGCTTTGATATTTCCCACTTGCCATTGCTTATTCTATCAGAATGATAAACAACTACTGTTGCTTGAAAAATAAGGTTTGTGAATTTCAGCATTTCAGAACTTTTTATTCTCCTGCCAAAATATCACCACGCACATCGTGAAGGACATGTCAGCTTAATGCACAAACATAAATTGTACATCTGTGGCATTCTTTAGAATTAGAATGGCATATGCTTCTTTTATCCGATACATCGATAATTCAGTCCACGATGGGTGATTCATATGTTGTCAACAGGGTTAAAAGTGAAAGTTGCTGCTGGCAAAAGGCATTTTCCAACGTCCAAATGTATCCACCTGTTAGTGCAATCGTCAAAAATTTGTTGCCAGGGGTGCATAACGGAAGTTTAATTTTCTGACCCTGGCCCGCACACTAAAAACATGGATCGGTACACGTATGACTGTAATCGTCCACTCCAAATTAGGTCGCGTCATTCCGAACGTTTGTTTTGTCTCACTCCGGTACAGAGAGGGGGAGGGAAGGCTTTTACCCAACCAAAACCAACAAAAAAAAGAAGAAGAAGAAGAAGAGAGACAGAAAACGGCTAGATTCCTGTAAATCGAAGCTGATTATTTTCCGAGCTAGTTCGTCTACCTGTTCTTTAGGAATCTAATTATTGGTCGCAAATTGAATAAAGCTGATTTCTTTCTCACAACCAGACGATTGCTTCAACTAAGTAGATACAATCGAGGAATGGAAGCCCGGATATATTAATTAAGCAGACATTGCGCCTGGTCTGTCATTCGGTGCCAAAAGGGAGCCTTCTTCATCCATACGGTAACTCGGCAACAAGAAAACCTTCGATTTGCCAATCGATCACCGGCATCGTTTTCCACCGCCCGTGTTATATCGTGGTTTATTTGTTACGTTTAAGACCATTTTTTGACGAAGTTATTGTCACATATACACACCGTTTAGTGGCTTTACATGTCCATCAAATCATGGAGTCTGAAATAGATGATCAAATGAGAGACAGGAACGGTGAGAGGTTACAATGATGTGAGGAAAACCGTCCCATGATTCATACAAAGAGTTTTTGGAATGTCTTTTTCTCCTATCGCTTGAGACAGATATACCGTATACGATAATGCTATAATTGTTTACTTAGAGCTATACGAGCAGGGGCGGGGGAAGCACTTCTTGATTGGGGCGAGAGAGAGTCGATCAAAATGTTCATGCTTGCTGGATTTTCAACAATATTGCATTTTCCCAGAATAATATATTCGCTCTCTCATTGGTGTCATCATATGTCATAAAACGTCGCGACATGGTTGTTACGAGGCTTTTTACCTCTAAAGTTTGATATTGACCGATCTTTCCACAATCGCAGCTTCCATTCGCATCCAGCATATGGGGTGAACATCCTTTGACACATCGAATACATAGGGTGAATAGCAAGCGTCAGATCAGACATTCAATATTCAGCTGTCATCCATAATTTTTTTTTAAAAATTCAAAAAAAAATCCGCGTCATTAATCGAAAGAAATATTTCATATGACAGTTAGCACCAATTCCAGTATGAAATAAAAATAACAAAAGATGGTTTCTTACAAGGGAGAAGAGGTCAACAGTTTCCAATGATGCTAGCAAGGCATGATGTTCTATACATAAAATCATCACTGACCATTATTCTTTATCCTGATGAATTCAAGGCTCAATTCTTGGACCGCTGATGTTTGTTTTATTTGTCAATGATCTTCCAAATGCATTAGCACACTCTTGTATATCCATGTACGCAGATGACTCCAACATTTTCAAAGAGATCTCCACACTGCATGACTGTCTTTTACTTGAGAGAGATGTGTGTAATGTTGCCATATGGTGCCTCAACTGGAAACTCGCGTTAAATATATTGAAATGCTATTGTATCACTTTTACCACAAAGAAAAATGTTATTGTACACAATTATGTTTTAAATGACCTTGTTTTAGAAAGAGTAAGTCAGATAAAGGATCTAGGTGTTCTCTTATCATCTGATCTTAACTTTGGTAGTCATGTTGAAAACGTATGTTCCACAGCATTTCGCATGGTTGGTTTTATCAAAAGGACATGCAAATAGTTTAAATCTGTTGACACTTTGCGTTCTCTCTTTGTTTCTCTTATGAGAAGCAACCTAGAATACTGTTCCTCTGTCTGGGCTCCCCACGCCGTTTGTCATATTGACCACCTGGAGCGCATTCAGAAGAGCTTTTTAAAATTCTTATATTTTAAAGCTGGAAAGAGTCCCGATAATGTTACCTATTTACAGATGTGTAGGGATTTTAATTTACAGACTCTTAGCCACCGTAGAATGATTTTAGATTTGTCACTTTTACATGGTATTGTCAATGCACGTTTTAACTGTTCTTATCTTCTTAGTCAGATTCCATTTTACGCTCCCTCAAGGAGACTTCGTAACTCTCAGCCATTTTATATACCCTTTTCTAGAATCGATCTTAGAAAACATTCTTTTGTCTCTCGTGTTTTAAGACAATATAAGTATGTTTGTAACCTGGTGGACGTTGATCTTTTCACCCCCAAGCAGAGTTTTAAACGGTGTATCAATAGTTACTTTTACAATATACAAAACTAATTTTATTCATTGAAACTCACATTTATGTAAACTCGTATATTGTTTTACGGTTGTTGTATATGTTTTTATTTACCTATGTTCTACAATGCTTCTTAAATTATGCGGTCTCACTTGTTAAATTATACGCACAATATGTATCTTAAATATCCACCTCATGCACCCTGTATATACCGTTTTAATAACCTGTAATTGGATTTCGGTCCGTTGGTTATTTATCGAATAAATAAAAAAATAAAAAATAAATAAAATAAATTCCAAGTCGTTTCCAGAGTATGTACCTCAGTCAGAGTATGTATCTCAGTCAGAGTATGTATCTCAGTCAGGCTCTGATTGTGATGGTTCATTTGAACACCATGGAGATGTAAAACGCTTGGCTCTAGCCCCCAGGTTATGCGGAATTCGACACAGGTTAGGAAACGTGGCGCCAGAGCTCATGCACCCTATATATCGAATCCCTTGCGGGGACGGGGAAGCCAATATTTTCAGGGAAGGAAAAAAAAAAAAAAAAAAAAAACCCCAGAAAAAAACAAAACAAAAACAAAGGCACGACACAAAAACTAAAACAAGAACAAGGCCAAGAAAAAAGAAAAAAAAAGATACAACAAAGCGAAAAACCTATATATTGAATGCAGATTTTACTTTCCAATAAGCATGAGGGGCATCGATGCTCATTCACATTCACTGTTTGGGTCCCCAACAAGTAGATAAACTCTGTGTTAGTGACGTGGTCAAAGCTTAATGAATCTTTCGATTGAAATGATATATATTTAAATTATTTATATTTCCAAACATCATCATCTGCTTGACGGTGAAGATTACAAAAAAAATAAATACTCGGAATGCTCGGAAAGACGGTAGAATGCGTCTCCGGCCATCTAAGACCCCTGGCGAGCCCTGGACCCAGCCTACTTTTTGCTGTGATGATGACTCCTTCAATCAACAATTGCTTCCGTCGTGCCTGCCTTGACCTACAACTCGATCCACTATCTCCCAGATTTGTATCATACAGTTAATATCCTAGGATTTAGGAGTATTGGTACTGGTTCTAAAAAAATAAAAAAACACTTCATTGTGTTGGGGCGCATAATTGTTTTGAACCTACATCATTTTGCATCCCGCGCTTGTGCTCAGCCAACTCATTTGAAAACTTTCTTCCGTATACCATCAGTACACCGTCACTGTGCAAGAGTTCGGACGAAAAATCTTCCATTACATTTGTCAATGTTCGCCTTTTTGACTTTGTCCTTCTCTAGCCCACACGAGATGTCATCGGCGATGACATTGAGGTATAACATGATTCTTTACTATCCGTTGTCAACTTCTCGCTCTTCGTAGTAATTTCTGGGACGTTGATTGTAGTTTTGTAACTTGTAAACATGGTGGAGAATGAAGCGCTTGATCGGCATCGGACCTCACAGGTATTTGCTCTGGATACGAACTTGCATTTAATAAATATTCCTCCTTTGGGACGTTTTTTAACTATATGGCGGTCACGTAGTTCACCATTTTGCAACTTGATAGGGCTATCACATCATCGCCCTGAATATTTGTATCTAATATCGCTCAAGCCGGTGATAGAGGCCGTGTGGTCATGGCAGTCAATATGTCCAGATGAACAGTTACAATACAAGCCTGGCTAGGATACAAATTATCACAGGAATCTCTTTTGGTTCTTGTGATGTTTATAGAAATATGCAGTCAGTATATGTGTCTGTGGAGGCGTTTGACTTCTTGTCAGTACGCTGGCATCGTTTTTCATCATCCTTTTAATGTTGCGTTTAATTCAGCTGAAAACAGATCCTCAGGTTTCTAAATCTCAACGTCTGCATCCCCCAAGAACTCCGTTGTGATAAACTGAGGCATATATTGGCGATAGGAGAGCAATCCGGAGTTACGTTTCTAGAAGAACGAGACAATACCCAGATTTAGTGGACTAGGATGCCGTTTGACAAGCATACCACGGGGTTTGACGCCAATAAGTGACGTTCGACGTGAAACATCAACACGTAAACTGTCTTTAAAATGGAAACGATAACCATTGCAGCTCAATCCTGAAAAAAAGCGTTTCTAATTCGCCAGGGCGTATTCCCTGAATTTTACATAGATTATAGTGAGAGAAGAAAGATATTCTCTAGATACCGACTTTACAACGAAAATCATATGGATTAAGAATACTGAGCAGCGTTGCGGATTTGATATTTTCGAAACATGATGATGACTGTTCAAAAATGGAACTGTTGACTGCTTCTCTCTTACAGGAAACTAGCCTATGTTTATGAAAACTATAATTGTTTGTTTTCCGTTTTGAATTTGGAGCTAATGTTATATTGAATGTGAAATAGGTCTTTGGATTATGGACGTGGATATTCATTGATGGACGACAGCTGGATATTGAATGACAGACTAGACGCGTGTATATTACAAGAGTTCCGACGCTGGTAGAGCGCTGATCAAAGCTCAACAAAATTAAAAATCATGCACTGAGCATTCGTTAATTGTCCGAGCAATATTCATAGAACCAAACTAAATAGCCGAATGACTCGAAACTTTAAAAGATGGACCAACCATTATGACGAAGACTATCATTTGCTCTTCTGGAAATATGTGATGATCCCAGTCATGGTTATAAAAGGGAGATAATTGCAATTTGCACATCTTCAATTACTCATTTGTGAACGGTGACATCCACGAATTGCCTGCATATGGCATTTAATGGCGTAATGTAGCTGAGTATGTTTTACGACTGCCGTGAAAATAGCAACTGTATCAAAGCGCATGAAAACGCCAAACATGGATTTCTCTTTCTCCTGCACCTTCCCCGCCTTCATTTGAAATCTGTTGGTGTACTCAAACAGTCAAGGCCAGACCAGATAAGGTTAAGGTTAAAAGAGAGAGAGAGAGAGAGAGAGAGAGAGAGAGAGAGAATTAAAATTTAATGTCTCGTCCATGGCTACATACAAATGATGTAAGCTCTCAACATTAAACAATAGCAATAGACTGTTTCTGTTTCCTATAATTCTAAGTTTCTCCATTTGAGCCGATGGACCGTTTGGCCGCTCGAGCTTCGATGCACACGCTCGAGTTCTGGTATTGATGACCTGTTTCTTGGTACCCCATAAACTGATGGCTTCAGCTTATTTGTAAATTTAAGGCTATATCCTCTACAGCCTCAATATATTTTTGCTGTTGTGGTGGGGTTCGTGATTTTATGTTCAGCCCTGAATTTCAATCTCCGAAAACAGTCCATCTGAAAATGTGTCTGCACTGATACGCGGCTTGGGGAAACGATAGAGGCAGCACTGAGCACCCTTCTATTCATCGAAGGTGTGGATGCCAGTGAAAGCAAGCAACGTTTTTTCTTTATGATGTACCGTAACTACGAAATAACAAAATCAATAAACTTGCTCTGATATTATTTCATTTTGATGCTAACCATATATGCAATCCTCATCAAGATTGAAGTCAAGCACCGTCTTGTTGTATTTTCGTGCTACAGGGTTGTTGTTTGTGACACGAAACTGGCTTATTTCATAAGGGCTATACCGTCTGATGGTGTATCGGATATCTCCAGATCTAGAGCGTAGCTGATGCTTCCCAACAGCTCAGCTACTTCCCATGATTTACTGACGTAATATTCAGTTAGTATACACGTCTTTGGATAGTGTTGACAACACGAGATGCGTGTCAGTTCTACGGCAAAGAAAATCGATTTTTGTCTCCGATAGAACATTACTGTGTAAATATAGTTGTTCCTGAAGTATCAATGCTACTTTCTGGCCATGTACGCCGATTCTAAACTAATTACGCTTCAAAAACAATTGTCCTCCGGGCTCAGTACGGTATACTTAAGCAGAGAATCAATTTCACGATCGATGAAATCCGGCTTTCGCTGAGATCAAAGTGTCCTAATTAATCAAATTTAATTAGTGCGAACGGATACCTTACCTAATTTGTTCTGTCTGGAATAGGACGGACTGGTCTTTACAAATCTGAGTAACAAAGCTACAGAAATAACTGCGTAATTGTGTTGACAACACTGGGTTGTTTTCTGTGGAACTCAATGCGGCAAAGTCAAATAGACAAGAGTTTTACTAAAAACCTGAACAGGAAAGGCTTCAGTTATATATATATATATTGCCACAGAGAAGATGGAAGATAAGTGGTTTATAATGACACATATCGTTTAATTAATGAGAAATCTGATTGTCATGGAAACGCGGATGTAATCTATCTATAGGGAAACACCATAAAATCGTTGGAGACTTGGTCGAAGAAGCAGATATCATTTGGTGGCGTAAGTCTGGAGACATACTTGATTGATAATTCCCCATTATTAGAACGAGTACTCATTCACCCCCATGGCTCATTCACCCCCATGGGTTCATTCACTCTCATGGGTTAGTTTATAGCGATAGGGAGATCGCGCACTACTCATCGCGCATGCGCAGTCGACCCATTCTACTGTAGGATGCAAGCCTGGCCCATGGTATCTCAGGTAGCGAAAACGCCAGGTCTCTCGCCCCACCCTATCCCGTGCCACACCTATGGGGATAGGGAGATCGCGTGCCCTTTCTATACTACTCATCGCGCATGCGCAGTCGACCCATTCTACTGTAGGGTGTAAGCCTGGCCCATAGAATCTCAGGTAGCGAAAACCCCAGGTCTCTTGCCCCTCTCCATCCCGCGCCACACCTATGCGACCCGCTGTGCAGTGAGTAAAGCGGAGGAGGAAGAGGAGGAGGAGTAGGAGGAGGAGTCGGACACGCCACGGATTATACTACGGACATTGAGTTCCTAGATATACACAGAATATGGAGTCTTAATCATAGAAATACATACAAAAGAATCATCCACTTGAATGTAGTGAAGTATGACCATCGTGAAATAGAGAACGACAGGGTGAAAAACCGTGGTCGATTTGTCCGCTCACATTTGCTTCCCCACTGTCTGAACAAGGTACAAGTTGAACGGTCTTCTTTAGGTTCATCTGCTCTCTGCCATCAAGCACCCCTTACATGTTCTTCACATAGTTGGGGACGGTTGGGCCTACAAGACCGTTCAAGGTTAGTGTCTAACTTTTTTTTCCAAAGCGCCTTAAAGTCGTAGATTGTGGCAATTTGATTTTGTTAACGAGAAATGTATAACAGTTCTAAATTTGCCTTCTTTATTCTTCCGTTGAGTTTGGAAACACTTAGAAATCTTGCCTGCTCCATCTTGCATCGAAATCATTGATGGTTTAATGGTGAAATCTTTATTCGACTAATCAGTATAATATTATATACTCTTGCCACAATAGGTAGCATATGTCTCTTATTGAAGTTTTTTTAACTGATCATTCTGTGTTCATGATCGAAGGTGATCTTTATCCGATAAGAATCATCCGCCATTATGCAGGTTTGTATACTCCTCACCAGGCCCTGCACTCAGATGAACCGTCCGTTTAAAATTTCAGCCAATGAACGGACGGCGTTTTTGGGCAATACGCCCGGAATATTTCCGATTAAAGTGGCTGGTATTCGTTGTGGTGTACATCCGGCATGGCTCGGATTTGATGACTTTAAATGATTATAAGGGTTAGTGAAAAGGAATTTAAACTAATTAGTAGTTCTGGAATGGCCATACATGCATGTCCATCGGGGAGTTCTGTATATCCACTTTCTGAAATGTACAGTCTAACATAGCTATAGTATCCTATCTTACAAACTGAGATTGGATCAGGATATCCCTCCCCGAGGGGAAATGGTTCATGTTCCAATTATAAAGTAGCCCTCAGCAGTACCGTGCAATTAAAATCGTGCTTTAAAATCCAAAGGCTTACGCGTGCACACATAAGCCCCCTAGTCCTTCTCGACCTGAAATGCACACAACGTTTTCGGTACAACATAACAGCTTTTTGCAATTCAGGTGTTGAAAGCAATCGGAAAGACCATATCAATCAGCGTATAGACTGTCTGGCAAATGGATTATTCCTTGGCCGAGTACGTCCAATTATCACAGCCAGAAAAAGGGTGATGGCCCATTACCTTTTTATTGTGATGATGCCTGTTCATCACCCTTTAAAGGCGATGAAAAAGGATGATGGTGGAAAAGGGTGATGGCTCTAACTCAACACCTTTTTTTGGGTGATGCTGTCATCACCATTTTAGGGTGATAAATATCACCTTTTTTCTGGCTGTGATGGATCCTTGATAAATAAGGCTGATACATTTCTTACAAACAAACTATGCTTCGGCTAAGGCGATACAGGCAAGGAAAAGGGTATGAATACATTTCTTCCTGATCTATTCTTCGGTGCCAACGAGGAGCCAGGTTCGACATTCTTTATCCGTTAATCGGCAACACGAAATGCCCTTTATTTCTAATTTATTGCTAAGCCTTGTATGTGAGGCATCCAATTAAATCAATAACGGCACAAATTCGCCGTTCTTCGCCAAAAATAAGGACATCTTAGATGCATAAAATAGAAAATAAGTATTAATATGATGTGCTCGAATTTGATTCACAAAATCTCCAAATATATCAAGCTCAGTCTTATAAAGACATGCAACTACGATCTCTTGTTTTGGTTCCGAGACTGTATCTATAGTAATGCCATTTCCCCATGTAAATATATTAACGTGTATTGGATATATAAGGCATGCCATTCAGGAGAAAGACAAAAAGTGTGAACGGTTTTCAGACATGTTGAAAAAGGTATCCTGTGACGTCTCAACAGTAACAGAATACCCCTCATATGGTTTATCATTGTATTTTGGCACGTATCGGCAGAGCCCTGAGAAAAACAAATTCGGTTAATACTTGGAATTGAATAACGGCAATTGCGTGTCTATTAGTATTTAATTTCTCACGGAAACAATGAATAAGGAATATATATGTATCAGACCTTAAATCTAGTTGAAAGACCAAGCTTTTCTCATGTAGGTTCTTGTGCTGTTAGATGAACATTTCTGTGTGGGACACGATCATGTTATGGCGATGGGGTTGCTGAATCGAATTTATGAAATCGCAAAACACACACCACATCGAAAAGAGGCTGTTGATTTACATTATCAGACGATGCCATCGATTTGTGCGATGGCAGATATAGGCCAACAATTTAAGATCTGAGCGTGTATATAGCGAAGCTCGAGCGGCCAAACGGACCATAGGGTTAAGTGGGGAATTAGACTTTATAGGAACCAGAAATGGAGTTGACTAGTATATAAATACTACCAAACAGTAGAACGTGACATGTACAGAATTGAGTTAAGATCTCATCGTTCCATTTATGTTAATTCTGGGAAAGCAGCTAGTTTCGATCCAAGCATAGAGACAGATTTGAATAAAACCGTTCGATCACTGCACAGACTATATTACGATGAAATATTTACATAGGCTGCTAGTATGCTAATTTAACATGATCATCAATAACTACTCTGACCATACAACCTCGATCGATTAAGAATCCGTGACGTTCTGCTCATGAGATATAGTGATGATATTTTTGGAAGTTTAATTGGCCTGTATATGAGAATAAATCTGATGACTTTGCCTTTGTCATGAACTCTAAAATCCATCATTCTTGAACGATCAATACTCAAATGGACTGAAATCGCCTTATATAATCCGTATTGATACAAAGGTATGTCAGTTACAAGCAATGCATGTCATTTTTTTGTCCGTTCACTTCGAACATCCACCTGCCGCAAATAATGCATAATAAACAGCACTATTAATGTTCTATTTTACGTGTTACGACTCGTCAATTCATTATATGATACGGTTGCTGTGGGAATTACGTTATAGGCTTCAGTGAGCTGCAAAAGTGTACGAGAACCTTCATTTAATCAATCAAACAACCGGACAGACAAGTGACTGTGAATGTGCCGCAAGGAATCACAGTACTTAGCTCAGTTTACTCCCAGTTCACTACCTGCCATACCGACTAAACCAGTCTATGGTTGGCCATCCCTGCCACAAGCCAACATTTTATACCATGGTATAAAATAATTATAGGCATCCTATAAATACGAATCATGACCGGCTTGGCGATTTTTTATCCTGGTACAAAATAATTCAGGCTTCCTATAAATACGAATTAGGGCAGGCTTGGCGATTTTATACCATGGCACAAAATAATTATAGGCATCCTATAAATACGAATTATGGCAGGCTTGGCGATTTCATGCCATGGTACAAAATATTTACATGCATCCTATAGATATTTTATACCATGGTATAAACTGACGAATAGTGGCAGGGATGGCCAACCATACCAGTCGCACCACATTGATCAGCAACAAAATGCCTGTGACCGACATGATATTACGCCCTCTTATGGTTTTCTGTTGGAACATCCGGAATATAGGGAATGGTTGATGGTTCAAAGTGAATTTCGAGGAAGTTTTTCAAAATGTTATCAGCCGTTAGTGTGGTATATGACATTGTGTTTTGGAATGTATCGACAGAACCGTACGAAAAAACAAATGTGGTCGATACTTGGAATTCACAAAAGGAAATCGTGTGTCTTTCAGTATTTAAATTTCTCACGGACACAGTGAATAAGTGATATGTATGTAGCAGATCTGAAATCTAATTCTTGTGCTGGTAGATGAGCATTCCTTGTTGGGACACACGATCACACCGAACAGCTTCGTTGGAAATCGAGAGGATGAACCGGGTCGGAAGAGCGAGTGAGTGAATATGATTTAACGTCGCTTTCAACACTATTTCAGTCTTATCACGACGTTTGGTTTCTATTCCTTTTCACACCCGGAAACCACACGGGTAGAGTCCTATTCCTTTTCACACCCGGGACCCCACGGTGCCCCCAGTTAGTCGCCTCTTACGACAAGGTCTCTGAGGGACGGAGGCCTACTCTTACCATGACCTGCAGTGCGCCGGAGGAACGGGGGCTTGATATCAGTACAGGCACATTTTCAGCTAGACTGGATTAAGAGATTTAAATGCAGGGCTGACTGAACATAAGAGCAAAAGTATATTAAGGCTTTTATATATAAAAATAAGTTGACGCCATTTATATTTTGGGAGAACAAGAAAAGGGACATCAATACCAGAACGCGGATGTGTGCATCAAAGCTCTTCAGCTTGAATGGGGAAAATTCGATTTTGTTTTTGGAATCAGTTTATCGCTATTTAAGAAATAATGTTTTCATAGGCGTGCTAAATCGTTATTTTACGCACGGTTAGTGTGGGAAAGTTTATATTTTAGGGCAAGGTTCTTGTGCTGTTAGATGAGCATTCATTTGTGGGACACGATCATACTAAATGACTTACAAGTTACACAAGTATTTTATGGCGATGGGGTTGCTGAATCGAATTGATGAAATCGCCAAACACACACCACATCAAAAAGAGGCCGTTGATTTACATTATCATACGATGCCATCGATTTGTGCGATGACAAATATAGGCCAACAACATCAGACTGAGCGTGTCTGTAGCGAAGCCCGAGCTGCCAGATGGACCATCGGGTTAAGTAGGGAATTAGACTTCACAGGAATCCTAAACGGAGTTGACTGGTATATAAATACTACCAAACAGTAGAACGTGACATGTACAGCGTTGAGTTCATCGATCTATTAATGTTGATTCTGGGGAAGCAGCTTCGATCCAAGCATCGAGACAGGTTTGAATTAAAGCTGTCCGATCACTGCACAGACTATATTACCATGAAATATTTGCATAGACTGCTAATATGCTAACTTGTCATGAGCATCAATAAATACTCTGACCATACAACCTCGGTCGATTAAGAATCCTGCTCATGAGATACAGTGATGATATTTTTGGAAATTTGACCTGTATGTCAAAATGAAACGTGATGGCTTTGCCTTTGTCATGAATCCTTAAATCCATCATTCATGGATGATCAATACTCAATGCAGAAATCGCCTTATATAATCCGTATTGATACAGAAGTATGTCAGTTACAAGCAATGCATGTCATTTTTTGGTCCGTTCACTTAAAACATTCACCAGCCGCAAATAATGCATAATAAACACCACTCAGTGTTCTATTTTACGTGTTACGACTCGTCAATTCATTTTATTATACCTCATGTAAATTCGTAATGTTTTCATTGGTTGACAGCCTGTCACGTGTCATTCTACCAATCGTGATGTTCAGTGATTATGCAGTCATATCTTGCCTTACCGTTGAATAAATGTCATGTACCACGGCAGAGCGTTGGACATGACATTTATTCCACGGCGACATCTGTCGGACCAAGCTAGAGTTGCCTCCCATAGCGCGCGCGCCAACATACTCCCCGAAACGAAGATTGATGTGTATATGTCGGCCTGACGTGTATACGTCGGCCCGTTGGTGATAAAATTGGTGAATGTGATTTGATAATTGAATGAAATAAATTTGACATCTTTTGAAAAGGTACGTAAGATCACCGATAACGTTACTCTTCCAAATTATGCGATTGAGTCGACAAACAAGCCGAGGTCGAACAGTTGATCCTGACACGGCGTTTTGAAATCAACAACGGTCCGCGCAGTGTTGAACACGATATGCTTATTTCACCGTACGGTCCTCATTCACATGATTATAAAGTCCCATTTTATTCAAATATGACATTCGGTATAATAAAACAACTATTGCATGTTATAGAGTGGGACATCACGATTTGCCAGCTCTCGACAAGTGATGTACAACTCGCGCTGCGCGCTCGTTGTACATCACTTGTCTCGAGCAGACAAATCGTGATGTCCCACTCTATAACATGCAATAATTGTATAATATGATATGGTTGCTGTGGAAATTACGTTATAGGCTTCAGTGAGCTGCAAAAGTGTACGAGAACCTTCATTTAATCAATCAAACAACCGGACAGACAAGTGACTGTGAATGTGCCTCAATGAATCACAGTACTTAGCTCAGTTTACTCCCAGTTCACTACCTGCCATACCGACTAAGCCAGTCTATGGTTGCAAGTCGACAGTTTATACCATGGTATAAAATAATTATAGGAATCCTATAAATACGAATTATGGCAGGCTTGGGGATTATATACCATGGTACAAAATAATTATAGGCATCCTATAAATACGAAATATGGCAGGTTTGGCATTTTATACAATGGTACAAAATATTTACATTGCATCCTATAGATATTTTATACCATGGTATAAACTGAGGAATAGTGGCAGGGATGGCCAACCATACCAGTCGCTCCGCATTGATCAACAACAGAATGCCTGTGACCGACATGATATTACGCCCTCTTATGATTTTCTGTTGGATCATCTGGAATATAGGGAATGGTTGATGGTCCAAAGTCAAATTTCGGTAAAAATGAATTTCTAGGAAGTCTTTCAAACAGCTACTAGGCGTTGGTGTGGTTTGGAATGTATCGACAGAACCGTACGAAAAACAAATTTGGTCAATACTTGGAATTCAATATCGGCAATCGCGCGTGTATATCTGTTTTTGAATTTCTCACGGACACACTGAATAAGTGATATGTATATGTTATCAGATCTGAAATCTAGTTGAAAGCCATAGTTTTTTTCTTATGGGTTCTTGTGCTGGTAGATGAACATTCCTTGGAGAGACACACTATCACACCGAACAGCTTCGTTGGAAATCGACAAGATAAACCGCGTCTGAGGAACGGCGATTTTATATCAGTACAGGCACATTTTCAGCTAGACTGGATTAACAGATTTAAATGCAGGGCTGAACATAACAGCAAAAATATGTTAAGGCTATAGAATATATAGTCATATTTTTACAAATCTTTTACAATGTCCTCGATTTATGGGATAACAAGAAACAGGCCATCAATACCAGAACTCGAGCGAGTGCATGGAAGCTCCAGCAGCCAAACGGACTTTCGGCTTAAATGGGGAAAGTTAGAATTATTGGGATCAGAAACAGAGCTTATCACCATTGTTTAATGTTGTGTCGTGACAACATTTGACTTTTGGTATTGTGACGGTGATATCAATAGGTTTCATTTGACTCGCGAGAGTAATTTCATAATAAGGAAGGCTGCCTATTTTTGACAGTGTGATTATTCTTCTTCCGTTTTTAATAACTGATATCTATAATATCATCCTATTGGGCGTCATCCTCCTCCAAATGTGCATATATCAATTGCTGGTTGATCGCGCCTTCGCACCACTATAGAGTTAATCGTGCCGGAAAGTGAATATCTGGCAGGCCAAAATCCGCACTCTTTCGCAGCGCGAAAACGATGATTTCTTTATGGCGACAACATTTTACAAAGAAAAACGAGTATTTCGAACCCTGTTTTTTCGCCTTTTTAAAATGCCCGTTGGATACCATTTTCCTTCAAATATATCTCTCGACTATTACTCTCCATAGCGCCCTTTGCGGGGAGATAGAGAGATGATTCACGACGGAGCAGACAATAATTGATTTAGTATACAGCGTGTCTTTTAAATTGGGTTACGTGTACGTGATATCAAACTATCTGAACGAGAAAACATGTGGAAAACAACTGGACACGCGTCAATTGTTTCGATATATTTGGAATCAGCATGGCGGACAAGGTCATATTTCATGGAAATGTGACGAGGAATATCGACATTTGCTTGAAATTATTAATCAAAACGACGATCAAGTTTTATCGGCTCATCGCCGCCGTTGCGCCAGCTAATCGACCGAGTGACGATCGAATCACGAGTCAGAAATGTCGAAAGAAACTGTGCTGTTCGTGTACCAAAAACGCCTGAAAATGCTGAAATATGAATTGAATAAATTACTCTAATGTTATTTACTCATTTTTTCACAATATTCATTTGCTTGAAATAATTACTCAAAACGGCAATCAAGTTTTATGGGCCTTTCGCCACCGCTGCGTACAGCTCATCGACCTAGCTATTCATTTTCGTGTAAAAAATAAAAATAAAAATAAAAGGTTCGCCAACCCTTGTTCCAGATATTCTCGGTACAATTACGCATTTTGTCTCATTGTTTCGTTTTAACGTTGCCGGTTGGTGTTCGTTTACATGTACCGGGTACATCCAGAACGCAGCCACCTGTTGCACGCGCGGAATATATCCCGTCTCCATGACGACTAGAGAAAATGTTTTCTCGCTGGAGCAATCATGTGTGGAAGTTATCATTTACGCAGGAAACTAACGCCTAATACACTGAGCTCGTCCAATGAAAATACAGCATTCTAATCTAAGATTTGTTAATATCTGATAATCGATCCACATTCTGGTGGCTGTAAAATGAGCAACGCTTTTGCTCCGAGGTATTACAATACGTACCTGGCTTTATTTTCAATTGATTACCTGTCATACCAATTGTCTCACTATACTATGCCTGTCACCTCTCTCGCTGGAAACAACTATCTCCGTCAACGTCCTAATGCTCCGTGAGTGACACGAGATAACGGTTTCCACTGTCATTATCACCAATATCGAAAATATTCAATTGTTGGAAGCCCAACTTCCAGACAATCGGAGTGTTTGGATGTCATAGAAACTAGCGTTCTATGTGATATCAATATTTGTGATTGGCATATATCCAAACGTATGCAAGGTCAGTATTTGAAATAAATAACGTTCGTATAATCACATGTCTATCAGTATATATATATATATTTCTACCCCCAGGTTTCATAGATAATGGAATTATATGCATCTGAAATTTAGTAAGACTCCATCTTTTTTCCTTTGCGGATTCTCGTGCGTAAAGATGAGACCCCCCTACGAACAAGCGGTCATAATGGAAAACTTGCTCTTTTAATCAAACGCCTTTGTTCAGAACTCGAAAAATGAGCCATTGTTGCCAAACACATATCGGATTTGGAAACTTCATAGCAGTACAGACACACATTTTTGCTAGATTGTAATTGACTGGAAGTTCATTTCGGAGTTCGAATTTATTGAATCGCCAAACACACATCACAGCAAAAAGAGGTTGTTAATTTACAGAATCAGATGCTGCTATTGATTTGTGCGATGAAAAATAGAGGCCATCAACATCAGACCTGAACGTGTCTGCAGCGAAGCCCGAGCGTCCAAACGGACCATCGGGTTAAGTAGGGAATTAAACTTTATAGGAACCAGAAACAAGGTTGACTAGTATATAAATACTACCAAACAGTAGAATGTGACATGTACAGAATTGAGTTAAGATCTCATCGATCTACTTAGGTTAATTCTGGGGAAGCATCTTCTATCCATGCATCGAGGCAGGTTTGAAATAAAGCTGTTCGATATTACGATAAAATATTTACATAGCCTACTATCATGAGCATCAATAAGTACTCTGACCATACAACCTCGGTCGATTATTAGAGAATCCATGACTTTCTGGTCATGGGATATAGTGATTATATTATTGGAAGGGTTTGTATGGAATTCAGTCTAGTTATTGAAACGTTTAACGTGGGGAATGGATGTTTCAGATCCACAAGAGAGTGCGCAGGGTCCCCAAGACAAACTGTCAGGCTACCGGGAACGCACTCGTGCACTGATCTTGGCCAACGAGGGAGTTCGATTCAACCTGTCACCTTGTCTGGATCGAGGAGGTTGGAAAGGAAGACCTGTAATGACAACCAAAGCAAATTAATACAATACTGACATATAATTCTTTGAACATACAGGATTCAGATCGCGGTAGCGTACAATCCCTGCAAAGAAGATCCCTGATCTATGAATTGGATTTACCTGTATTCATATAGTTATCTTCAACCGAAGTTAGGAACCAGAAACAAGGTTGACTAGTATATAAATACTACCAAACAATAGAACGTAACATGTACAGAATTGAGTTAAGATCTCATCGATCTATTTATATTGATTCTGGGGAAGCATCTTCGATCCATGCATCGAATGTTTGAATAAAAGGCGTTCGAATATTTACATAGCCTACTAGTATGCCAACTTGTCACGAGCATATAAACTCGGTCGATTGAGAATCCGTGACGTTCTTTTCATGAGATATAGCGATGATATTTTGGAAATTTGAACTGTAAGAAGAAATGTCATGGCTATGCCTTTGTCATGAACTCTAAAATCCATCATTCATGGACGATCAATACTCAATGCAGAAATCGCCTTATATAATCCGTATTGATACAGACGTATGTCAATTACAAGCAAATGCGTGTCATTATGTTCTTGTCCGTTCACTTGGAACATCCACTTGACGCAAAGAATGCATGATAAACAGCACTCAGTTCGATGTTCCATTTTACGTGTTACGACTACGTCAATTCAGTATCTGGTATGATATGGTTGCTGTGGGAAATAACGTTATAGGCTTTAGTGAGCTGCAAAGTGTTAGAGAACCCCGTTCAATCAAGCTAACAACCGAACAGACAAGTGACTGTGAATCTGGCGGTATCCCAGTACTTAGCTCTGTTTACTCCCAGTGCACTACCTGTCATACGAACTAAACCAGTGCTCTTTTCCGCATGCATGAATACATCTCGATCAGCAACAGAATGCCTGTGGCCGACATGATATTACGCCCTCTTAAGGTTTTCTATTGGTTTATCCGCAATATCGGGAATGACTGATGGTTCAAATTCAAATTTCGGTAAAAGAGAATTTCCAGGAAGTCTTTCACAGAGATGTTACCCTTTAGTGTGATATAAGACATTGCTTTTTGGCATGTATTGGCAGAACCGTACGAAAACAAATTTGGTTAATATTTGAAATCCAATAACGGCAATTGCGTGTCTATCAGTATTTAAATTTTTTACGGACACAATAAGGGGTATAAATGTATCAGATTTGAAATATAATCGAAAGCCATAGCTTTCCTCTGGTAGTTTTATGTGCTGGTAGATGAACATTCGTTGGTGGGCACACGGTCATACTGAATGATTTACAAGTCACACCAAACAGCTTGGATAAAAATCGACGGGATGAACCGGGTCTGAGGAACGCATGTCGAACTTGGGAACTCAATATAAGTGCAGACAAAATTTCGGCTGGACTGTAGTCACATATTGAAATCCAGGGCTGAACATAAAATCGCGAACCCCACCTTCAAAGCAAAAAACCAGAACTCGGGCTTGTGCATCAAAGCTCGAGCGGCCAAACGGACCTTCAGCGTGAATGGGGAAAATTCGAAATATAGGAATCAGATACAGCGTTTATCGCTATTGTTCAGTGTTGTATCATGACAAGATTTGACTTTTAGTATTGTGAGTGTGATATCAATAGTCTTCATTTGACTCACAAAAGTAAGTCATCTGTGAAATTTGATGAAGTTAACGATTTGTGGTGCACACAATGTTTATCTTCTTTCAGTACATGATGACCTTTTTGACCTTTAAACTGATAGGTTCTATTAAGGTTTGTATCTTGCTTCATTCATAGGGTGCAATCCACACTAGCCACGGTTTCGCGGTAACAGCATGACAGCAGGATAATTCTTCTTCCCTTTCTACTAACTGATATCTTTTATACCATCCTGTTGAACGTAACCAGTCCTCCTAACTGGCATAACCTTCAAGAACTATATATAGAACTACAGACTTAGTCACTGGAACGGCGCTATTTAATCGTCAAAATTGGCGGTTGGAATAATTCCACTAACTCTTCGAGGTTCAGTACCATGGCGAAGAATCACACCATTTTTCCAGTCCCACACAATTCTCTCAGCAAGAATATCTAGTTAATTAGTGTAATTATACATGTAACACATGTTTATATTAAAAAAAATATCTTGTGACAGATGGAACAAATTCCTTATTTATTATGAAACCGACCAAATGATGGGATAAGAAAAGAAAAGAAAAGATATCCTTCAGCAGTAAATGATAGAAAATCAGTGGAATACAATGTAAAATACTTATGGTTAGATGAACTGAATCTATGCTGCGATGCATCCTCTCATGACATCATATTATATACCTCCTGCTGTCAGTACACCCCCCAGTTTGGAAGGTTACAAATTCCGACAATGGTAGAATGGCAATTATATTGTGCAGACCACCTAACATCAGCCTGAAATATAGGAGTATTTTCATGAAGAGAAAACGATTACACGAAACTAATTGTCCATCTGCTCTGTCTACAAACGCTCCTTCTCAGCAGGTACATGTAGGTCACTTATATTTAACCCTATCTGGCCTGGGAGATTTTGGGGTGTACCGCAGCCTGGGGCGGAAAGTGCCCCCTATATATTTTTGCTATCGCTAAGGCTAGAGGGCTGAAACTTACCACACTATCTCTTTGGGTCAAGCTCTACAAGAAAATGTAAAAAATTCCAAGATGGTGTCGCCATGATGACGCCACTGTGACGTCATTTTCTAAAAGAGCATTTTTGGACGATTTTTCGGTCAGAATTTTCGATTTTTTTATTTTTGTTTTTTCTTCGCAAAAACTGCATGATAAATTGGTAAATAATAATATGATATGAAATAAAATAAGTGTTATCCATTTTTCCATACAGAAGAGCACAATTTTTGAAGAAATATGACGAAAATATCACTTTTCTGGTACCCCACATGAGGGAATGCTGTGTTCAATAAACAACCAGTTACCCTGACAACGATACTACGTTTTCTTCAGTTTTAGAACAGGACCATTAGACCGAGGCCTGAGCACTGCTTTCAGCAGGCAGAGAAAACAGCAAAATGAGGACCTCATGTGTAGAGACGCGATACTGTTGGACAGAAAATTTATAGCACTTGAAATAAACTACTTCCTGCCGAAAGATGGAAGTTTAAATTTAATTAGGGGATCAGCCAGGTAGGCCTACAATTTTGTTAATATTGCCGAACGTGTAAAGTATTTTGGAGTCTGATGCCCATATAACAATTGCAGGTTGATCGCACCTACGCTGCACTACAGAGTTAATCGTACCGGAAAGTGAATATCTGGCAGGCCAAAAACGGGAAACACTTTCACATGCACACGAAGAAAATCATTTCGTAGGTTTTCTCCGAGCGCTGCTTCGAATTTGACACATTTCCATGCATTTCATGGAGGTTTCAGAAAAGTTGAAGGGGGTTGAAGGAGGATTGCGTGTCTTTCTTCCACAATTTCAATAGCTCACTTGTCTCCTGAAATGGCACGAGACCGCCCATTCAGGAAATATATACTTTTACTGGGATATTCTTGAAAATTTTACAACTATTTACGGAAGAAGAGCGAAACTCATGTCTGTTTTCAGCCGCACATAATTTAGCCGTGGACTGCACCCGTATCTTATTATATCCATGTGAACACTTAACAAATTAAACTTACACGCATACGTAAATATCCAAATAAACAGACATGAGTAAACAGACATGAGTAAATGTTGTGCATGTATTTGGGGATTAAGTTCGGCGCCAAGCTTATCAACAGGTTAAGCGGAATGATAAGCAACGAAGTGTTGCACCAGAGATTCTACAGGCTATACTATATTAAATGTCAGTTCAAATATTAAGTTCCATCTGTGCTTTCCATTTTCCTTCAAATTTTTTTCCCTATAATGACCTATGGGGGAGATAGGGAGATGGCTCAGGAGGGAGCAGACAATAACTGATTTAGTATTCCGCATATATTTTAAACTGAGTTGCGTCATACCTGTCATACCAATTGTCTCACTCTATCTGTCACCTCTCTCCCTGGAAACACCTACCTCCGTGAACGTCCTAATGCCCCGTGAGTGACAAGATGACGGATTCCACTGTGATTATCACCGGCATCGAAAATATTCGTTTGTTGAAAGCCCAACTTCCTGACAATCGGTATATTTTGATGTCAAAGAAACTAGCGTTCTACGTGATATCAAATTTTTTAATTTGCATATATCCAAATGTAACAAAAAAATTCACAATAATAACGGCCAGTTTTTATAATCAATAAATAGCGTTCGTACAAACGCATATCTATCAATATTTATATCTACGGCAGATTTCATAGATAATGAAATTATATGCATCTGAAATTTAGTAATACGCCATCTTTTTCCTCGTTACCGTTTTCTCGTACGAAAATATGAGATCCCTCTGACCAAACGAGCGGTTGTAATGGAAAACTTGCTCTTTGAATCACACGCCTTTATTCGGAACTGAAAAAATGAGCCAATGTTGCCATACCGACATTGGATTTGGAGACTTCATATCAGTACAGACACAAATTTTGCTGGATTGTAATTGATTGGAAGTTCATTTGGGAATTCGAATTTATTAAATCTCCAAACACACACCACAGATAAAAGAGGCTGTTAATTTACAGGATCAGGTACTGCCATCGATGTGGGCGATGACAAATATATAGGCCATCAACATCAGATCTGAACGTGTTCATAGCGAAGCTGGAGCGGCCAAACGGACCATCGGGTTGTGGGAATTTAGACTTTATAAGAAGCTGACTAGCATATAAATACTACCAAACAGTAGAACGTGACATGTACAGAATTGAGTTAAAATCCTATCCATCTATTTATGTTGATTCCGGGAAAGCAGCTTCCATCCAAACATCGGGACTTAAAATTAAAGGCGTTCGAATATTTACATAGTCTACTAGTATGTCAACTTGTCATGAGCATCAGTAAGTACTCTGACCATATAAACTTGGTCGATTGAGAATGCATGACGTTCTTCTCATGAGATATATTGATGATATTCTTGTAAATTTGGCCTGTATGTAAAAAGAAACGTGATGGCTTTGCCTTTGTCATGAACTCTAAAATCTATCATTCATGGATGATCAATACTCAATGCTAAAATCACCTTCCATAATCCGTATTGGTACAGATGTCATTATGTTCTTGTCTGTTCACTTTGAACATCCACTTGACGGAAAGAAAGAACGGCACTCAGCTCAATGTTCCATTTTACGACTACGTCAATTCATTATCTGGTATGATATGGTTGCTGTGGGAAATATCGTTATGTGCTCCAGTGAGCTGCAAAAGTGTAAGCGAACCCTCATCAATCAAACTAACAACCTGACAGACAAGTGACTGTTAATCTGCCGTCAGGTATCACAGTACTTAGCTATGTTTACTCCCAGTTCAGTACCTGTCATATCAACTAAACCAGTGCTCTTTTCCGCATGTATGAATACATCTCGATCAGCAATAGCATGCCTGTGGCCGACATAATATTACGCCCTCTTAAGGTTTTCTGTTGGAACATCCGGAATATTCGGAATATCGGGAATGGTTGATGGTTCTAATTCAAATATCGGTAAAAGTGAATTTCGAGGAAGTCTTTCACAGAGCTGCTAGCCTTAAGTGTGATATAAGACATTGCTTTTTGGCATGTATCGGCAGAACCGTACGAAAACAAATTTGGTCAATATTTGAAATGCAATTAGGGCAATTGCGTGTCTATCAGTATTTAAATTTTTTACGGACACAATAAGGGGTATAAATCATCAGATTTGAAATCTAATTGAAAGTCATAGCTTTTGTCTTGTAGGTTCATGTGCTGGTAGATGAACATTCGTTGGTGGGATGCGCTATCATACTGAATGATTTACAAGTCACACCAAACAGCTTCGATGAAAATCGACGGGATGAACCGGATCTGAGGAACGCATGTCGAACTTGGTGACTCAATATAATTGCAGACAAAATTTCGGCTGGACTGAAATCCAGGGCTGAACATAAAATCGCGAACCCCACCTTCAAAACAAAAATGTGTCAAGGCTGCAGCATTTCATTTAAAATTGATTTCAAATTCAGAACTTAGGCTCGCGCGGCCAAACGGACCTTCAGCTTGAATGGAAAAAATTCGAATTTTAGGAATCAGAAACAGCGTTTATCGCTATTGTTCAATGCTGTATCATGACAGCATTTGAATTTTAGTATTGTGAGTGTGATACCAAATGTCTTCATTTGACTCACAAAAGTAAGCCATCTGTGAAATTTGATGAAGGTAACGAGTTGTTGTGCACAAAATGTTTATTTCTTGCCAATACATGATGACCTTTTTGACCTTTGAACTGATAGGTTCCATTAAGGTTTGTATCTTGCTTCACTCATAGGGTGCAGTTCACACTAGCCATGGTTTCGCACAAAGTGGCCACTCCCTACTTTCATAACAGCATGCCAGCATGATAATTCTTCTTCCCTTTTTACTAACTGATATCTATAATACCATCCTGTTGGACGTAACCAGTCCTCCAAACGAGCATATGCTTCAAGCTCCTAAATAGAACTACAGACTTAGGCACTGGAACGGCGCTATTTAAATGTCAAAATTGGCTGTTGGCATAATTCCACTAACTCTTTGACGTTCAGTCCCATGGCGAAGAACCGCACAATTTTTCCACTCCCACACGATTCTCTCAGCAAGAATATCTACTTAATTAGTGTAATTATACATGTAACACATGTTTATATTTAATAAATAACTTGTGACAGATGGGACAAATTCCTTATTTATTATGAAACCGACTCATAATGGGATAAATGATGTCTTCTCTGCATGTTACCAATATTTGTAAAATATTTGACCTTTTCAGATTATAGGAAAAAAGACAACAGAGAAAAACAATGGGATACAATGTAAAATCCTTATGGTTAGATGGACTGGAGTTCTATGCTGGGATGCATAACTGTGGGGCACTGACCACATATCATGCAACTTTCATACTTGTCCATACAATATTAACCAAGATCCAGCCCGGACAAGTCTCATTCACGGAGATTTCAGAAAAAGGGCCATAACTCTAGCATCATATTATATACATGTACATCCTGCTGTCAGTACACCCCCAGTTTGGGAGGTTAGAAATTCTGACAAAGGTAGAATGACAATTATATTGTGCAGACTAACATCTGATTGAAATGTAGGAGTATTTTCATGTAGAGAAAACAATTTACACGGAACTAATTATCCATCTGCTCTGTCTACAAATGCTCCTTCCAGCAGGTACATGTAGGTCACTTATATTTAAACATGATGACTGGAGTTTGACCCCATCAATTGACCCGATCCAGCCAAGTGAACCAAGCCATTGACCTAGGTCATCCACCTGGTATAAAGGGTCTGGCGGAGGGGATGTCGTGTGTAGGTCCCCAAGTTGCATACTGTGAATACAATTTCTGCAAAAATGGAAGCCTAGAAAATTAGAATTTATTGCCAACATGGCAAACATATGATAAGTATGCCTTAAATTATTGTGTACCAGATAAGGTTTTTATCAGCCAGAGATTTATGGCATCCTATCAGGAAAACTCTCTCCATATTGTATTTAACTCTGTGAAAACGACATCTGAACATACATAAGAATATTTAACTTCACTAATATAAACCTAGCCAAAATAGTTGACCAAACTATCTGCAGTAGCTGAAAAACTGGAGGACTCTTTTCTTCTGCTCTTCTTCTCAATAAACCCTAGGGTAGTTCAATAAACAACCAGTCACCCTGGCAACGGTACTACTTTTTCTTCAGTATTAGATCAGGACCATTAGACCCTACGGGTCTACATCACCCCGTGAAAAGCCCCGATCCGTAACCCCTACACGTGACCTCTGCCAAAGACCAGAATTTTCTCGATTTTTTTCCGCCTTCTTTGTAACGATTAATGGAAAGATGTTGGTACGGGTGGCGAGTACGGTATTTGTTCTATTCAGCTGCAGATTTTATTCCGATTCACTGCTCGACAACATGCCTCGTCAGGTGACTATTTGCGGGGCCTGAGTACTGCTTTCAGCAGGCAGAGAAAACAGCAAAATGAGGACTTTGTGTGTAGAGGCGCGATACTGTTGGTCAGAAAATTTATCGCCTTGTAGTACCTGAAATAAACTACTTCCTGCCGAAAGATGGAAGTCTAAATTCAACACAGGAAGGAAGCAATCAGAGATTGCTCAATTGTATGCCCCTCCTTCCGCTTTAATCCGACACTGCCCCGCCGTTGTTTTGTTCTTTATTGGTTGGTGGAGGCCTAATTTGGATAATTATAAAAATTCTGTTTCAGTCACTTTTTTTGCCATGCCTCACATAATACATATTCCAAGTATCAACCAACAAGTGATAATACGATGTCTCGATGCAAGATGGTCGCCAGGGCTTTCGCCAAATTCGAAAATGTGACCTGGTTATGAGACCTACATTCCTTGGGAGTATATTGTGGTGAAATTATGAAGCGATCAGTGAACTTTGAATTTTGCACCCAATTCACTCTTTTTGGGGTAATTTCATACTTCAGGACCTATGTTGTCTGCTTTGGAATGTAGAATAACATATAATGCAGCCATTTTCTCTTGAAAATATAACCGAAACAGAGAAACTTCACGCTGCACAACTACAGGGCACTGACCACAAATCCTGCAAGTTTCATAATTGTCCATACAATATTAACCAAGATCCAGCCCGGACAAGTCCCAATTCCCAAAGATTTGAAGAAATAAGGGCCATAACTCTTGAAAATATACGCTGCACAACTGCCGGGCACTGACCACATATCCTGAAAATTTCATAATCGTCCATGCAATATTAACCGAGATCCAGCCCAGACAAGTCCCAATTCATGGAGATTTCAGGAACAAAGGGCCATAACTCTTGAAAATATAAGCGTAATGTGGAGAAACTTTACGTTGCATAACTGTGGGGCACTGCGCACATATCATGCAAATTTCATACTTGTCCATACAATATTAACCAAGATCCAGCCCGGACAAGTCTCATTCACGGAGATTTCAGAAAAAGGGCCAGAACTCTTGAAAATTATACCGGAACTCGAAAAAAAACTCTACGCTGCACAACTACGAAGCACTGGCCACATTCCATGCAAGTTTCAATCCAGTCCATCGAATATTAACCGAGATATTGCGCGGATAAGAAATTCGGACGGACAGACGGATGGACAGATGGACTGTGGGACGGTATGACGGACAGATGGACAGACGGACAAACGGACGGACAAAGCGATCGCTATATGCCCCCCCCCCCTCTAGGTAAAGGGGGGTGGGCCATAATTAGGGGATCAACCAGGTACAATTGTGTTAATACTGCCGAACGTGTAAATTATGTAGGAGTCTGATGCCCATATAACAATTGCTGGTTGATCGCACCTACGCGCCACCACAGAGTTAATCGTGCCGGAAAGTGAACATCTGGCAGACCAAAATCCGCACTGTTTAAATGATCGTTGAGAGTGAAACATTTCGTACGTTTTCTCTGAGTGCTGGGTCGAATTTGACACATTTCCATACATTTCATTGAGTTTTTCAGAAAAGTTGAAGGGGGTTGAAGGAGGATTGCGTGTCTTTCTTTTACAATTTCAATAGCTCACTTGTCTCCTGAAATGGCACGAGTCCGCCCATTCAGAAAATATATACTCTCACTGGGATTTTCTTGAAAATTTTACAACTATTTACGGAAGAAGAGCGAAACTTATGTCTGTTTTCAGCCGCACATAATTTAGCTGTGGACTGCACCAATATCTTATTATACCCATGTGAACACTTAACAAATTAAACATTACACGCATACGTAAATATCCACACGCACAAATAAACACACATGAGTAAATTTTGTGCATGTATTTGGGGATTAAATTCGGCGCCAAGCTTATCAACAGGTTAGCGGAATGATAAGCAACGAAGCGTTGTACCAGAGATTCTACAGGCTATAATAAATTAAATGTTAGTTCAAATATTAAGTTCCATCTGTTCCATTTTCCTTCAAATATATCTCTGGACTATTATTATCTCCCTGTAATGACCTATGGGGGAGACAGAGAGATGGTTCACGAGGGAAGAGACAATAACTGATTTAGTATTCCGCATATCTTTTAAACTGGGTTGCGTATACGTGATATAAAACTCTCTGAACGAGACCCGCCATTGGCGAGTCAAACACAGAAAGTCAGCTTGAAAAAGATTGGACAAGCCTCAAATATTGCGATGTATTTAGAATCAGCATAGATCAGAATAAATCACTCTAGTGTTTGTTTACTGATTTGTAAACAACATTCATATTCGTGTAACCTACAATTTTAAACATCAACGTAGAACAAGAGCATGGTACGAGTATTGGAGCTTCAGTAAACAGATATAAAATCTCATACTAACTATTGTTCCTGATATTTCCCGTACAATTACGCATTTTCCATAGAAAATATTCTGCGTACCCTTCATTTTCACCTCATTGTTCCCTTCTTTCGCTGCCGGCAGATTGTGTTGGTGTTCGTTTACATGTACTGGGTACATGCAGACCGCGGCTACCTGTTGCACGCGCGGAATATAACCCGTCTCCATGACGACGAGAGACAATATTTTCTGTCTGGAGCAAATTTACTCACACGTGCGGAAATTATCATCTACGCCGGAAGCTAACGCCTGATACATACACACTACATACCAATATAAGTATCGATCCATATTCTGATGGCTGTAAAATGCACAGCATAATATTCCTTTTCAGATTTTTCAGTATGTTATGGCGATCGGGTTAGTGCCTATGGTTTAGGGTTACAATAAGCTGCAAAAATGCAAATGAACCCTCATCAATCAAACTGGCAACAGGACAGACAAGTGTATGGCTGTGCTTCTGTCCCCAGGTATTACAATACGAATCTCCGTTTATTTTCAATTGATTACCTGTCATACCAATTGTCTGTCACCTCTCTCCCTGGAAACATCTATCTCCTTGCACGTCCTAATACCCCGTGAGTGACAAGATAACGGATTCCACTGTGATTATCGCCAATATCGAAAATATTCATTTCTTGAAAGCCCAATTTCCAGACAATCGGTATGTTTTGTTGTCAAATAAACTAGCGTTCCACGTGATATCAGAATTTGTGATTCGCGAGTATTTCAAATCAGTAAATAGCGTTCGTACAATCACATGTCTATCACTATATATATCTACCCGAGGCTTCATAAATATTGAAAATATATGCATCTGGAATTTAGTAATACGCCACCTTTTTCCCTTGCCGGTTTCTCGTGCGTATATATGAGATCCCCGTGACCAAATAAACGGTCGTAATGGAAAACTTGCTCTTTGAATCAAACGCCTTTATTCAGAACTGGAGAAATTAGCCACTCTTGCCAAACAGATATCGAATTTGGAGACTTTATAGGAGTACAGACACATATTTTTGCTAGATTGTAATTGACTCGAAGTTCATTTTGGAGTTCGAATTTATTGAACCACCAAAAACACATCACAGCAAAAAGAGGCCGTTAACTTACAGAACCTGATGCTGCTATCGCTTTATGCGATGACAAATATAGGCCATCAACTGCAGATCTGAACGTGTCTATAGCGAAGCTCCAGCGGCCAAACGGGCCATCTGGTTAAGTGGGGAATTAGGTTTTATAGGAATCAGAAACAGAGTTGACTAGTATATAAATACTATCAAAAAGTAGAACATGACATGTACCAACTTGAGTTAAGATTTCATCTATCTACTTATGTTGATTCTTGGGAAGCAACTTCGACCCAAACATCTAGGCAGGTTTGAATTAAGGTTATTCGATTCCTGCACAGAATATATTACGATGGGATATTGCCATAGATTTAGAGTATGCCAACTTGTCATGAGCATCAAAAAGTACTCTGACCATACCACATCGGTCGATTAAGAATCCATGACGCTCTGCTCATGTGATGATATTCTTGTAAATTTGGATGGTATGTAAGAAGAAACATTGATGGCGTTGCCTTTGTTATGAACTCTAAAAGTCATCATTCATGGATGATCAATACTCATTGCAGAAATCGCCTTATATAATCCGTATTGATACAGAAGTATGTCAATTACAATCAAATATATGCTACTATTTCCTTATCCCTTCACTTGGAACAGCCACTTGACGCAAAGAATGCATGATAAACAGCACTCAGCTCAATGTTCCATTTTACGTGTTACGACTACGCGAATTCATTATCTGGTATGATATGGTTGCGGCGGGAAATAACGTTATGTGCCCCAGGGAGCTGCAAAAGTGTGAGGGAACCCTTATAAATCAAGCTAACAACCAGACAGACAAGTGACTGAGAATCTACCGCCAGGAATCACAGTACTTAGCTCTGTTTACTCCCAGTTCAGTACCTGTCATGCCAACCAAACCAATTGATGCTCTTTTCCGCATGTATGGATACATCTCGATCAGCAACAGAATGCCTGTGGCCGACATGATATTACGTCCTCTGAAGGTTTTCTATTGGTATATCCGGAATATCGGGAATGAGTGATGGTTCAAATTCAAATTTGGGTAAAAGTGAATTTCTAGAAAGTCTTTCAAAGAGCTACTAGCAGTTAGTGTGGTATAAGATATTGTCTTTTGGCATGTATCAGCAGAACCGTTCGAAAAACAAAAATTTGGGCAATACTTCGAATTCAATAACGGCAATATCGTGTCTATCGATAATTAAATTTCTCACGGTCACAAGGAATAAAGGATATATATGCTTCAGGTCTGAAATCTAGTTAAAAACCATAAATTTTCTTTTGTTCGTTCTTGTACTGGTAGATAAACATTCATTGTTGGGACACAGGTCGACAGGATGAACTGGATCTGGGGAACGGAGTTCAAGTTGTCATCCAAGTTGCCACATGAACAGGCACAATAAAAGCGCACCTGAGATACAACACATATCACGAATCGTTAGATTCTTGGTATGTGCTTTAGAATAGGTTAACTAGAAGACTGTGAAGTCATGTGGCTCTGTCAGTATGTCGGCACCTCTTCCCACTTCCCTTATATGTGTTGTAATTCGACTGGTCTGGGGAACGGCTGTCGAACTTGGCGACTTAATATCAGTGTAGACACATTTTCAGCTCAATGACGCCCAAGATCTCGATAAACGTCAATAAACCATCAAAAAATGATACATTCATGGTGGCTGGTCTCAGCACTGTCAGGAGTTTGCGGATTTTGTATGCGGAGTGAAGTTGTTGTTCTTGTCTCAATTGACTCATCTCTTGTCTGATTGAGCGCCATTTTGGTGCCATGATTTTAGTCCCTATCAATTACTGGCGAGTTTATTGAAGGGTTCTCAAAAACGGTCTATATATGAGTGTCTCTTTCTGAGAGAGCTATTTCGTGAACTGCGTGGGAAACATTAGGCATTTTATTTGTACCATTTACCAGACAGAATCGAGCGGCAGGATTCTGGACGTGGTGGTGAACAGCCTGTAACTGGAGCTTTTTCTTGCCGTATCGCTGGGTCCAAGTAGACCGTGCCTTGCTTCATATCATCGCGACGTTGTGCGGTTTAGGTCACCAGTCCAAACTTTAGATAAATGTAGTCAGTTAAATTTAGATGAACCTGTAATGTTTTGCCTTGTCTGTCGAATCCCTCTCCTCCCCCCAAACCCTTCAAACAAAAAATAATAGAGTTGGTCGGGACTAGTAAATCTTATGAATATGTCATCGCCCTTCGGTGCATGTGTTGAAAACTGATCCTCCCCACCGTGTCCTCCCATGGTCCATGGTCATTAGCGAATCCCAGCATATGCTCCACACCAAAAGACATTTTATCACCGTATCATGTGTACAGTCATTTTCCCCTGCAATATCTACACAATTGATTTGATACCATGCTCTGAGTTTCGCAGTTTCGAATCATATCAATTCATCGACTGTTCTGTTTCTTCTGGGATAAAGTATTCATATCGTATCCAAAGTTACTATATAGAGTCCGTTTCCACTCCCTGGTTAAGCCAAGCTGATGATTGGGTAGCGTGCACCGAAACAGGAGTTAACATATAGGTGTGTCGTCAAAATTTCCAATAAATTGGACTTTTTATGAGCTATTTGATTGTCACACTTTCACAGTTCATCTCTCAGACAGACTAATACATTCACAAACAGACCAGTTAGCATATTTCACTTAAGGGTACAGAGCCATCCTGCACACACTTTTACACACCTTCAAGAACTTGTCTTATACAACTGAAAATGTGCCAGACAGCTATGGTAATGTATATATTTCTTGAAAGCAACATTCTTTGAGGATTCCAAATATATAAGTTTGTTCACTGTATAGATATATGTTCTGAAGATATTTGGATTTTAAGTAAATTTAATTTAAAATTTAATTTTTTAAACGCTATTTTTAAAAAAGTATTCAAACTATAGCAACTTACTTCATTATTTCCTGTAGAAGACAACTCCAACAGGAAATCCGCGTCTCAGTTTTATCAATTTTGGTCTAGTTCTCATTCTATTGACATTTAATGGAATATTTCTTCACAGAATCGAGAAAGTCACAATGTTGAACTTTTAAGTTGAATTAAATGTCAACAGAACAAATACACCAAAATTGACAAAACTGAGACACAGATTTCCTGTTGGAGTTGTCTTCTACAGGAAATGATGATGTAAGTTACAAAAAGTTGAATATTTTCTTTAAAATAGCCATTTAAAAAAGAAGGCTCATTTTTAAAAATTATTTTATTTAAATTCAAATTTCTTCCCAACCTACAGATTTATAGTAAACAAGTTTATATATTTAGAATCCATAAGAAGTGTGCTTTCAAAAAATATATTACCACAGCTATACAGCATACTTTTAGCGGTACAAAGACAAATTCTAGGGGGTGTGCAAAAGTGTCTGCAGGAGGGCTCTGTATCCTTAATCATTTAATCTGTAATTGTCAAACAAGCAGGCAATTCCACTTTCTCAGTAATTATGGAGCTGATTTTTAAATGCTGTGCTCGAATTCAGTTTGTCAGATACATATTTTATATGATTTTCTCTTTTTCAGATCTAAGCTGGGTAGCCAAAGTTGGAGTTTCTCCTCGACATGACGAAGCCGCCCCATGAATTTATACTTATTATAGGTAAATCAAAACTCGAAGGATATATAACTTTGAAATGAAACTGTTTATTGTAGGAATAACATTAGATTCTACTAAAATTGAAAGGCATTACCTTCTTCACAAATCTCTGCCAAAATATGATGTCTGTAGTTTAAATGTGTAATTTTTAATGATTTGAAATACGTAGCATCTCAAAAATAAAAGAAATTTAAACTTGATCTATTTTGTGTTTAATATTTCTTAGTATTGAGTGTTTTATTATTGATTTAATTCGAGATGTTGGTCTTGGTTGGGCTGCACGAGTTGTGCGGTTGGGGGATTTAAAACTATATATCATGCCGTTCCTCAATATTGGGATTATTTAATAATTAATTTCAACAGAACGACTATGACTGTATCAACGTTTCATCATGTGTTGTATTGCCAGATAAAAATAGGAGGAAAATAAGACTTCACAAACGATACGCCACTTGTCGGAACTGTTTTGCACAGAATGAACATCTGTATGGCTTTCCACCTGTTTGGTTGATTTGTTTACAGGAAAAGATCTGAACATATAAGGCTTTAACACTGATAAGACTTTACAGTATGACCTTGGGAAAGATGAACCTGTATGCTATCATATGCGCCCTTTGTGTGTATTTTTGTAATTTGTAACAATAGGCAATTTGAAGCCATTTACTTTGGAGAGGGTCCAAGGCCTGCTGTATCAAATGTCTGTTTAGGGGCAGCTAAGGGGACTGGTTGGGGATGGTGGTGAATTAATTGAAATTTTAATAACTCTTGTATCTCTCTCTTCAAGATTCTATGCATTAATTTAGCCAGGGGTGAAGAGCGCAAATACTTATACCAATCTGGGGATCCAGATCCTGGGGACCAAGTGGCCTGTTTCCCTGAGGTGGCAACAAGGAAACAGAGCTGTATACAGATCCAAAAACAGCTACTGAACTGTTATCAAATTTGAAGGTAAAATTACAAAATTTCAAAGGATATCTCATAGAAGTAACATGTAAATACATTGTAGAGACTAAAACGAAATTTAAAACTATGTGAAGGCTTTGTCTGACATTTCTGTCAAATATTTCATTTCATACACCATTTTCCTTCAAAACTAATGAAGCGTTCACAGTATCGCCGATATAGGGATTGTCAAAATGAAAATGATAATCCTCTTAATTTTGAAAGTTCCGGTCAAATGTGTCTCTGGACTATCTATCAATTATTGTCTGCTTCCGAGGGAACTATCTCCTGCCCTAAAGTGCCCTCTGGGTGAGATAGGGAAATGGTTCACGAGACAGCAGACAATAATTGATTTACTTATCTTTTAAAATGGCTTACGTATACGAAATATAAAACTCTCTAAACGAGACACGCCATTGACTATTCAAATACGGGAAGTCAGATGGGAAACGACTGGACACGCGTCAAATATTTCGATATATTCAGAATCAGCATGGTGGATATGGTCATATTTCATAGAAATGTGACTAGGAATATCGATATTTGCTTGAAATTATTAATCAAAACGGCTCCTCGCCGCCGGTGCGCCAGCTCATTGACAGAGTAATAATCCAGAGTAATAATTGAGTCTGAAGTTAGAAATGGCGAAATACATTGCGCTGTTCGTGTACCAAAAACCGCCTGAAAATTCTGAAGTATGAATTGAATAAATCACTCAGATGTTATTTATTGATTTGAAAGCAATATTCACATTCATGTAACAATGAATTCTAAACATCAAATTAGAACAAGAGCACGATACGAGTATTGAAAACATGTTTAAAAACTCATACTGTTCACTAACTATTGTTCCAGATATTTCCGGTAAAATTACGCATTTTGTCCTCAGAAGATGTTTGCATATCTTTATTTTCGCCACATTGTTTCGTTTTGAAGCTGTCAGCAGATGGTATTAGTGTCCGTTTACATGTACCGGGTACGTCCAGAGCATAGCCACAAGTTGCACGCGCAGAATATATCCCATCTCCATGACGACGAGAATGTTCTCTGTCTGAACCAATCATTGGGCTTTATTCCCGCCATAATTAAACCTTCTATGAAGATATGTACTTATTATATTCTTACTTTAATTGGTGAATAAAATTTCATTCATTCATTCATTCATTCATTCATTCACTCGTCCAACGAAAATACAGAATTCTAATCTAAGGTATGTTTATATCTGATAATCGATCCACATTCTGATGGCTGTAAAATGAGTAACTCGGCATAATGTTCCTGTTTCCCGATTTCTCAGTATGTTATGGTGCTATCGGGTTGCCGCCTATGGTTTGGGGTTACTATGAGCTGCGAAAGTACAAATGAACCCTCATCAAACAAACTGGCAACAGGACAGACAAGTGACTGTGCTTCTGTCCCCAGGTATTACAATACGTAGCTCCATTGTTTTCAATTGACTATATGTCATGCTTACTTCGCTCCCCCATGTCTCGAAATAAACTATTTAAACCAAATTGTCTGCCTGTCTCTTATCTGTGTGGAAACATCTATCTCCGTCAACGTCATAAGTCCTCATGTTTGACATGAGATGACGGTTTTCTCTGTGAGTATCCCCATATCGAAATATTCAAAGCCCAAGCTCCAGACAATCAGTAGGTTTTGATGTCAAAGAATGTGTAGCGTTCCCTGTTATATCAAAATTAGTGGTTTGGCATATATCCAAGGGTAACAAGAAAAAAAAATCACAATAAGCAAGACCAGTATTTAAAATCAATAAATAGCATTCGTACAATGACATTTCTATCAATAATTATATCTACCCCAGTCTTCACAGATCTGAAATTTAGTAAGACGCATTGCCGCTTTCTCGTGCGTAAATATGAGATACCTCGGACCAAACGAACGGTCGTAATGAAAAACTTGCTCTCTGAATCAACGCCTTTATAGAGAAATGAGCCACTGTTGTCAAACAGATATCCGATTTGGAGATTTCATATCAGTAGAGACATACATTTCTGCTGGATTGTAATTGATTGGAAGTTCATTTGGGAGTTCGAATTTACACACACCACAGCAAAAAGAGGTTGTTAATTTACAGAATCAGATGCTGCCATCGATTTGTGAGATGAAAAATATATAGGTCATCAACATCAGACCTGAACGTGTCAGTAGCGAAGCTCGAGCGGCCAAACGGACCATATGGTTAAGTGGGGAATTAGACTTTATAGGAACCAGAAACAAGGTTGACTAGTATATAAATACTACCAAACAGTAGAATGTGACATGTACAGAATTGAGTTAAGATCTCATCGATCTACTTATGTTGATTCTGGGGAAGCAGTTTCGATCTAAGCATCGAGGCAGGTTTGAAATAAAGCTGTTCGATATTCCGATAAAATATTTACATAGCCTACTAGCATGAGCATCAATAAGTACTCTGACCATACAACCTCGGTCGATTATTTGAGAATCAATGACTTTCTGCTCATGGGATATAGTGATTATATTATTGGAAGGGCCTGTATGGAAATTCAGTCTAGTTATTATTATTAGTATATATAGTTCTGGTCGCCTGTTACCAAGAACAGTAACCTTACTCAAATTAGTAAGTATTGAACTGTATGGGCGGTATAGATAAAGCCCGAAAGCACAACTTTGTCCTCTAGACGTTCCATTGAATCTTCTTGAATGTAAATTTTGCTTGAAAAAAGATGTTCATTTCGAGCGCTAGCCCCGGGTTAAGCAAAATTAGACACACGCTACGAATCATAGCACCCGATATCCTACATGCTATGGTATAGATTAGATATAGCTCTGACTTTACCTGCAATGAAGTTGGATATATCTCGTCCACGACATCGCCGATATAAGGATTATCAACTTGAGCATGATAATCCCCTTGACAAGATTTTTCGCAGGACAGAAATCTTAGATCGGCCCACTCTCTTAGCTCAAATCAAACAATAACAGGAGTGGCCTATATACCTGTCTCCAGCCGTATGAGGAAGGGATATTCTCTTACTGTTGAGACGTCACACGTTACCTTCTTTAACATGGCTGAAGACGGTAGCGGCCACTCGCGTTCTCGCATACTCGCCCTATATTTTGCTGATACGAGAAGTCGAGAACGCGAGGCGAGAAGTCGATAATGCCAGGCTAGAAGTCGAGAACGCGAAGCGAAAAGTCGAGAACGCGAGGCGAGAAGTCGAGATTGCGAGGCGAGAAGTCGAGATTGCGAGAAGTCGAGATTGCGAGGCGAGAAGTCGAGATCTTTCCCGACTTCTCGCCTTCTCGCCTAATCTGAAATGGGTCGAGAAGGCGAGAAGTCGCGAACGCGAGAATCCGTCCATCCTCGCATGCTCGACTTCTCGACTTTTTTTTAAAAGGGCGAGAAGGCGAGAAGTCGTGAACGCGAGAATCCGTCCATTCTCGCATGCTCGACGTCTCGACTTCTCGCCTTTTTTAAAAGGGCGAGAAGGCGAGAAGTCGCGAACGCGAGAATCCGTCCATTCTGTTCAAAAAGGCGATCCGTCCGTCCTTTTTTCAAAAAGGCGAGAAGTGGAGAAGTCGAGCATGCGAGAATGGATGGATTCTCGCGTTCGCGACTTCTCGCTCTTTAAAAAAAGGCGAGAAGTCGAGCATGCGAGAATGGACAGATTCTCGCGTTCGCGACTTTTCGCCTTCTCGTCCTTTTAAAAAAAGGCGAGAAGTCGAGAAGTCGAGCATGCGAGAATGGATGCATTCTCGCGTTCGCGACTTCTCGCTTTTTAAAAAAAGGCGAGAAGTCGAGCATGCGAGAATGGACAGATTCTCGCGTTCGCGACTTCTCGCCTTCTCGCCCTGTTCAAAAAAGCCGAGAATTCGAGAAGTCGAGCATGCGAGAATGGACGGATTCTCGCGTTCGCGACTTCTCGCCTTTTCACCCTTTTAAAAAAAGGCGAGAAGGCGAGCATGCGAGAATGAACGAGAAACTATGGAAGACGGTAGCAGCCACTCGCCTTCTCGCATACTCGCCCTGTATTTTGCTGACACGCGAAGCGAGAAGTCGAGAACGCGAGGCGCGAAGTCGAGAAGTCGAGATTGCAATCTCGTCTTTGCTTTGTGGCAAGAAGGCGAGAAGTCCAACACGCGAGAATGGACGGATTCGAAAGCCGTTCAAAGTTTTCGTCTTTCTCCTGACTGGCATGCCTTGCTAGGTATATGAAATACACGTTGATATATTCACAAGGGAGAGTAGTTTTGCTATATAAACTGTCTCGGAATAAAAACAAGTGACCGTAGCTGTATACCTTTATAGGACTGGAATAGATATAATTGGAGATTCTGTGAATCCAATTAAAGCATACAATCCTATTAATACTTCCGGAGCCAGCGAAGGCAATTCTTGATTTGGGCTAATATCATAGCATTTTTGGTGAGGATCCAGGGCCCATGAAGGCCCCGAAAGCTCCTGGGGTCTGGAACGCTGGAGACGCGTTCTGAGCGATTTTTGACGAATAAAATCCTAAACCTTTTACCATGAAAACGCCGTAGATGGTGGATTCCTGCGATACTGAATTAGAATAATATAAATCTTAATAAATGAATATCCTATCAATCTCCCCAATCGTATATGTCGCTATGTAGGATCTTACTGATTTCAATTGAATTTTGTGTTCAGAGCGCCCAGGTCATGAATATTTAATAGTCTTATGACGTCACGACCGCATTTTTCCAAAGAAATCAAGGCTGGGTTGTCAACACAATGACGCATTTATTTTTGCAGCTTTGTTACATAAATTTGTAAAGACCTGTCTGTCATGTTCCAGACAAATTATATAAGGTATCTAGTCGCACTGATTACATTTGTATAATTAGGACACTTCCCTGATCTGGATCTCAGAGGAAGACGGATTTCATCGATCGTGAAATCGGCACTGCTAAAATGCTACCGTATTGAGCCCAGAGCACAGTTGTTTTTGAAGCGTAATCAGTTGAGAATCAGTGTACATGACCAGAAAGTAGCATTGATATTTCACGAAAAACTATATTTACACAGTAATGTGCTACCGGACACAAAACTCGATTTTCATTGCTGTAGAGCAGACACGCATCTCCAACATTCCGTGATTTGAACACTGTCTAAATACATTTATACTAACTGAATATTACGTCAGTAAATCAGGGGAAGTAGCTCAGCTGTTGGAAAGCATGAGCTACTTTCTAGATCTTGAGATATCCGATCCACCATCAGACGGTATCGCCCTTATGAAAAAAGCCAGTTTCGTGTCACAAGCGACAACTCTGTAGTACGAAAATACAACAAAACGGGACTTGAATACAATCTAGATGAGGAATGCCTATCTGGTTAGCATCAAAATGAAATAATATCAGTTCAAATTTATTGATTTCGTCATTTCATAGTATTACATCATAAACATGAGGTAGCCCCTAAAAGGTCAGCCAGACAGTTTACAATGACTGGAAAATGCATATGTAAAAGCCTGAAAGATTTGGTCGAATGCAGAAGATGCTTTAGCAGTGGCTTTTAAAAGATTAAAATATCTTGGAATTCAGTGTTGGATATTGGATGCACTGGACGAGATGTGATAATAATTTGACTGTTTGGCTTCTATCGCGTTCACATCGTCATATGGACATTTTACGTGGCCTTGCCATGGAAACCACAGAAATCATCGCATGTACTCAAATTCAATAGGCTTGTGGTCGATCAACCAACAATCCTGTATACCAAATTTGAATTCTCTAACTGCAGCAGTTGGCTTCTATTGCGTTCACGTCGTCATATGGAGATTTTGCGTGACATTGCCATGGAAACCACAAAAATCATCGCAATATTCCCAAATTCAATAGACGTGTAGCTGAGCACCCAACAGGCCTGTATACTAAATTTGAAGTCTCTAGCTGTACTGGACAAGATGTGATAATAATTTGACTGTTAAAATTGAAAGTCTCTAGTTGGACGGTTTGGCTTCTATCGCGTTCACATCCTTATATGGACATTTTACGTGACGTTGCCATGGAAATAATAGAAATCATTGCATGTACCCAAGTTCAATAGGCTTGTGTTCGATCAACCAGCAATCCTGTATACCAAATTTGAAGTCTCTAACTGCAGCAATTGGCTCCTATTGCGTCCACGCCGTCATATGGACATTTTGCGTGACATTGCCATGGAAACCACAAAAAATCATCGCAATGTATCCAAATTCGATAGGCTTGTGAATGAGCACCCAATAAACCCGTATACCAATTTCAAGTCTATAGAAGGAACACTCTGGCTTCTATCGGGTCCACATCCTCATATGGACATTCTGCGTGGCGTTGCCATGGAAACCACAAAAACCATCTCAATGCACCCAGATTCGATAGGCTTGTGATTGACCACACAACAATGCTAATTAACGAATTTGAAAGCACTAGCTGCAAAGGTAAGGCTTTTGTAGCGTTCACGTCACAATGTACCCAAATTCAGTAGGCTTGTGATTGACTCCAACAATCCTGTATACCAAATTTGAAGTCTCTAGTTGAAACGGTTTGGCTTCTATCGCGTTCACAATGTCATATATAGACATTTTCCATAACGTTGCCATGGAAACCACAAAAACCATCTCAATGTACCCAAATTCGATAGGCTTGTGACTGACCACCCAACAATGCTACTTAGCAAATTCGAAAGCTCTAGCTGCAACGGTTAGGCTTTTATCGCGTTTACGTATTCATATGGACATTTTGACTGACACTGCAATGCAAATCAAAAGCAACATCGTAATATACCCAAATTCAATAGGCTGACCACCCAACAATCATGTATGCCAAAAGTCTCTAAAAGCAACTGTTTGACTTCTAGAGCGTTCACAAGAAATGTTGACGACCGGACGGACGACCGGACAGACGACCGGGCGACTGGACGTACATACCAACGACAGGACCCCGCAGCCTATTAGCAAATACCGTTCCTTGATTTGCCTAGCATCCGCACCTTCGACGAACAGAAGTGTGAGAGTTATATGCGATCGGTGCAGTGTCTATCGTTCTTTCAATCTGCCCTGCACTTGGTGCCATATATCAGTAATGATATAATATGGGCAATATAAACTAGCTGGTTTAGCAGAACAAGTTACCAACTTAACACAGAGGTCAGTGTTCGAAGTTTATCGCCGAAATTCCACTAATGTTTTGTGACTTCAACTGAAATCGTCCCTCTTTTAACAGGATCGAGCAAATACTAATACTTGTGATCTGCAAATACCATGTGCAGGTCCTTCGTGAAACGACAGTCTTCGCCATAATGATTGATTCATCTGAAAAAGTTACAAACTTTAAAGTTTCGAGTCAATTCAGGCGATTTAGGTTGGTTCTGTGAATATTGCTCCGACAAGTCATGAATGCTCAATGGATTTCTAATTTTGTTGACCTTTGATCAACACTCTACCAGCGTCAGAACTCTTTCAATATACAAGCGTCTAGTCTGTCATTCAATAATCAGCCGTCGTCCAGCAAAGAATTCAGCGCCCATAATCCAAAGATCTCCTCCCTCCATATTCCATATGACAGCATTAGCATCAAATTTAAGACGAAAAACAAACAAACATAGTATACATGAGCATGGGCTAGTTTGCAAGAGAGGAGCGGTCAACAGTTTTCATTGATGCTGGCAAGACATGATGACGTTCCAAAAATATCAAATCCGTATCGCCGATCAGTATTTTTAAAATCCATAGGATTTTGGTTGTAAAATCGTTATCTTGGGGACATCTTATATCACTAATCTATGCAAAATTCAGAGAACGTCCTGGCGAATTAGCAGCGACTTTTCTCAGGATTGAGTTGCACTGGTTATCTTTTTCAGTTTAAAGACTTATTGGCATCAAACCCCGTCGTATGCTTGTTAACACGGCATCCTAGTTCACTAAATCTGGATATTGTCTCGTTCTTTTGGAACCTAACTTCAAATTGCTTCACCTGTCGCCACTATATGGCCCAGTCATCCCAACAGTTCTCGGGGGATTCAGACGTTCAGCTTTAGTAGCCTGGGGTTCTGGTTTGAGCTGGAATTGAACGCAACATTAAAAGGGGGATGGAAAACGATGCCGGCGTTTTTGCGCTCCATCGCAATGAAGTGATTCTTTATGAAATTTCAATTTTTTAGAACCAATACAAATACTCCTAAATCCTCGCATATTAACTTTATGATATATCTATGGGATAGTGGGTCGTGTTGTACGTCAAGGCAGGCATGGCGGAAGCAATTGTTGATTGAAGGGACCATTTTCGCAGCAAAAATAGGCGAGGAAGCTCCAGGGGTCTTGGATGGTCGGAGACGCATTCTACCGTATTGCCGAGCATATGTTTTGCATGGTTTGTTGTCCCTCACATCAATTTTTTAAATATTCGCTGTCAAGCAAATGAAGATGTTCACTGAAAATATTCCGCCGTCCCTGCAAGGGGTTTTCGATCGTAGCGTGCAAGATCGCTGGAGCTACGTTTCCTAACCTGTGTCTATTTTCGCATAACCTGGGGCTAGGGTAAAGCATTTTATATCTCCATGGTGTTCAAATGAACCATCACAATCAAAGCCTTACTGAGATACATATTCTGGAATCGACTTGGAATTTATTTTGATAAAGATTAATGGCCAGTGATGATTATGCCTTTATGTATGGAACATCATCATGTCTTGCTGGCATCATTGAAAACAGTTGACCGCTTCTCCCTTGTAGGGAACCATCTTGTGTTTTCTTATTTCATACACATCTGGAATTGGTGCCAACTGTCATACGAAATATGTTTTTCGATTATTGACGCAGATTTTTTTTTATGGATGACGGCTGAATATTGAATGTCGAATTTGACGCATGCGATTCTCCCTATGTATTCGTTGTGTCAAGGATGTTCACCCTATGTATTCGTTGTGTCAAGGATGTTCACCCTATGTATTCGTTGTGTCAAGGATGTTCACCCTATGTATTCGTTGTGTCAAGGATGTTCACCCTATGTATTCGTTGTGTCAAGGATGTTCACCCTATGTATTCGTTGTGTCAGGGATGTTCACCCTATGTATTCGTTGTGTCAAGGATTTTCTCTCTATGTATTCGTTGTGTCAAGTATGTTCACCCCATATGCTCGATGTGAATGGAAGCTGCGATTGTGAAACAACCATACTGTGACAACCATACTGTGACGTTTTGCGATATATGATGACATTCGACGCAGAAACAGAAACAGATGAATGTAGATTTCGAAACAAGGCTTAACAATTTAGGTAATCCATTGGATATTCACGTATAGTCCATCAAATATCCACAGAATCAATCTAATTCGCCAAATATGCTTTGAACTGGCCAAGTTTGATTTTTCCCGATGCATCCTCCCTTTTGGCGCAGACTGTATGTATACACATGGATTTCCTTCTGTGATATTGTAATTTTTCAAGGTGTCGGCTCATTCCATATGAAATGTTGATAGTTTCCTTGAAATCAATATTTTCTATTGTATCTCAATCATCTTAAATCGGTTAGGCAGACGTGAATGATCATGGGAAATCTATTCAAGCACCAATGAAAGAATGTATATATCCTTCTGATAGTATAGCGGTAGCCGAAGGACTCCAATCAAATGTAAGATTGTTGGAAATCTAGGAAGCATGAACATTTTGATCGACCCTCTCTCGTAGCTCTAAGCAAACAATACTAGCATTATCGTATACGGTATATCTGTCTCAAGAGGTATAGTCCAGTCAAATTGAGGTTTGACCCACCACAAATTGCAACAGAATTGTTTTTGCTGCAGTGCATTTCCGAAAGGTCTCTAGAATAACATACTAAAAGTCTACAAACAGATATGCATGGGAAATATATTAAATTTCAAGTTGAGATTTGAGGTATTTTTCGCGAAATTTCAGTGTTTACCTGTCTCTTGCTCCTATAAGAAAACCTTGTACTTGGTACTAAGCGTGAAAGAAATGGGTCATTACTTACACTCATTCCATTCGTTATCATATCAAGGTTATACTCAGCCTAAAATAATACCCTTGCACGAAAATATTTATGGAGAAATTCAAAATGGCGGATGTATGGGGTCATTCTAAATCTGAACTTTTTACCATTTTCATGACAGTCCAGGCAATCTATCTGGTTTTTTTTAGCTGGACCCAAAACAAATTGCGACAGAATTTTTCCACTGGTGTGTATTTCTAATAGGTTCCCAGAACAACATACTAAAAGTCTACCAAAATCTATTTGGTGGAGATACGACTTTTTTTGAAAACAAAGATACGCCATTTTATAATACATAATAGGCCGTTATGTCTCATATAAGCAAGGTTGAATATTGTTTTTTCCGTGAATAAGGACAGTTTATCATCCAGAAATCCAATTAATACATGACCCAGGGTACAGTATGCCATGGTGGTGAAAACATGTGTCTTCCCGGTGGATGTGCTCATAAGCGTAGATAGCAAACTGATAGTTCAGCATCAGGCTATATGAATCATACATGGTAATATTCAGTCAGTTTTTCATTAGCATAATCATCTGAAAGAGGAATTCTCTCTCAAAATAAATGAAATGACAAGCTGTGATGTATTTTCCTTCAACCCATAACTGGCACAGACAATATTTCCACAAACTCACTCATGGAGATATCTCTCTATTATCACATGTGCCTTGTTGAAAAATACAGCTCAGCAAACCATTAATGGTCTATCGCAATTGTGTGTCAGATATGTTTTGACGAAAGAGGAATAATTATGCAGATCCTTGCAGCTAATTATCAAACAAATAGGCAAACTTGATGTTCTACCATGACGTCCTACCATGCCATTTACCATGTTACATTTTACATTTTGAACAATATAAGCCATGCTCCATCTTCTTCAGCTGCAATCTTTCTTGCAGTTGCACCTGATAACCTCAAAGAGTGCCAGTGGAACTGGTGGCAGTTCAGTTTTCACAGAGAGAAGCCGCCCACCCTCATTCTTGTGGCTGCAATGGATGGTCTTCCCCTTTCCACTCTAAACACGCGAACCTTGATACTTAGCTGATGCTGATGTTGGTGGAAGGTTTTGAATGCCAGTATGTCGGCACCTCTTCCCACTTCCCTTATATGTGTTGTAATTGTACCTGCACATATATGGGTCGTTTTTGTCACATAAACGCTTGTATCTCATGCAACCAATTGCTTCGTCAGGGTTACCATTGTATAAACACACAAGCACCTGCAATAGATAACCTCAATCGGGACTCCCAATGGCCTGGTTGAACACTTTAGCTTGTTGGCGAAATAGCTCATTGAGCGTTGTTTTCTTTACGGCCGCACATTTGCCAATGCCATATGGTCAGTATACTGTGTCACAGCCCTGAATGGCATGCAGAAACAGCATATTTGTGCAGGCTTACATTCCCAGCACAGCCTTTGTCTTCTTGACATTCCAAACTATTCGTTTCTTTGCATTCTCTCTTGGCTGAAAGTAGATGACATTGTCATCCATGTCTGCATGAAAACAGAGCAGAACTAACAGGTCAGTATCATAACCAACCAAAGTTTTGATGCTTTCAGTCGAATAAATGTCAGCTTTTACAATAAAAACATCTGCATATGAAACATCCCGCCCTTTCCAACTGGTCACTCATAAGAGTAATGAACTGCTACTTGTTGACGTTGTTTGCTAAACAGGGCTACACCACCAAGCGCATCCACTCAAAGTTTCTCAAATTTGGCGATACATTTCGCATGCTGATAGCAAAATACGAGCGTAGCGTGCAAGATCTATGGCGTTACGTTTCGTAACTTGTGTGTAATTCCGTATAACCCGGGGCTAGGGGCCGTATGAACCCATGTACTTCAAGATCCTCATGGTACTCATATGAACAGTCACAATCAAAGCGTGACCGAGATACATCATTCTTTAGATGACGACTTTACAACGAATATTATGGATTAAGAATACTGATCAGCGATACGGATTTGATATTTTTGGAACATCATGATGTCTTGCCGGCATCATTGAAAACTGTTGACCGCTTCTCTCTTGCAGGAAACAAGCCTATGTTTATGTATACTATGATTGTCTTTTTGAATTTGGTGCTAATACTGTTATATGGAATATGGAATAGGTCTTTGGATTATGGACGCGGATATTCTCTGATGATCGACGGCTGAATTATGAATGACGGACCAGACGCTTGTAATTCGTCTTTCTTTGACTGAATGACCATGTCACTAGCGAGGCCGGAGAGTTTGGAATGTCAAGAAGACAAAGTCTGTGCTGGGAATGCAAGTCTGTACAAATATGTTGCTTGTGCATGCCATTCTGGACTGTGACACAGTATTCCGACCATAGGCATTGACAAAGCTGCTGCCATGAAGAAGACAACTGTCACTGAGCTTTTTCGCCAACGAGCTGAAGTGTTCATCCAGGTCATAGGAGTCCCGACGAACGTCATTTATTGCAGCAGCATAGAAAACGCTTATATGTTTATACAGTAGTAACCCAGACGAAGGAATTGACTTGAGGGGAAGACCATCCATTGCAGCCACAAAAATGGGAGTGGACAATTCAATCGGTTTCTCCCTGCGAAAACTGATCTGCCACCAGCTTCAGGGGTTACTTGAGGTTATCAGGTGGAAATGCAAGAAGGATTGTAGCTGAAGCAGATGCGCCTGTAAGGATCATGGCCTGGATTGTTCAAGTGTGTGTGGAGAATGCAAACGACTGAGCTATGCAAACTCATCAAACCCAGATCTTTGAAAATGACATTGGCGAAGACTGGTATTGGGATTGATAGTGCTGTGAAATATTCCTCAACTTATGGCAGTGTTCATGAGGAATAACAATAAAAGACATCAACTATATGTATGAGAAGTCACTTCCCCTAATAATATTACTATGAACCAGAATGTAAAATTGCCTATAATTCAAAGTATTATTTGTTTGATAATTAAATGATATATTAGGATCTGCATAATTATTCTTCTTTCATCAACAACATTTGTCTTACAAACAATTGTGATGGATCATAAATGTTTGGCAGATTGTCGTTATATATCTGAACTATTGCTCAACGCGACATTAAATCTAATTTCTCTCTCTCTCGAATGATTGTCAAGGCTGCATTTTTTTTTCAACAAGGTACAAACACTATTGAATGTCAGACCCGACACTTGCTACGTGCTTGTGATAATAGGGTTATATCTTTATAAGTTAATGGAACTATTGTCTGTGATTGTCATAGGTTGAAAAAAAATATATCACAGCTTGTCAGTTCCCTTTCGGATAACAATGCTAATGGAAATAATGCCAACTGGCAGGATATTACCATGTATGATTATATACCCTGGTGCTGAACTATCGTTTTGCTATCTACTTTTATGAGCAAATCTATTGGGAATGCAAATGGTTTCACCCCCATAAAATAATGTATCCTAGATCATCATGTATTGATTGGAATTCTGGATGATAAACTGTCCTTATTCTGAGACAAACCAATATTTTCTACCTTCTTATATGAAGCATGATGGTGTATCTTTGTTTTAGAAAAAGTTCTATCTCCACCAAATAGATTTTGATAGACATTTAGTTTGTTGTTCTGTGGACCTATTAAAAATGCATACCAGTGAAAAAAATTCTGTTGCAATTTGTTTTGGTTCCAGCTAAACAACCAGATAGATTGCCTGGACTGTCATGAAAATGGTAAAAAGTTCAGATTTTGAATGACCCCATACATCCGCCATTTTGAATTTCTCCATAAATATTTTCGTGCAAGGGTATTATTTTAGGCTGAGTATAACCTTGATATGATAACGAATGGAATGAGTGTAAGTAATGATCCATTTCTTTCACGCTTACTACCAAGTACAAGGTTTTCTTATAGGAGCAAGAGACAGATAAACACTGAAATTTCAACTTGAAAATTAAGATATTTCCCATGCATATGGGATTGTAGACTTTTAGTATGTTATTTTGAGGACCTTTCTGAAATGCATAGCAGTGAAATAAATTCTGTTGCAATTTGTGATGGGTTAACCCCAAAAATGCGCTAGATTTACTGGACTAGTAGGACGAAGAGGCATTCCATAATACTCTTGGCTCTCGTCTCTCATTTGATGTAAACATCTATCAACATGTAAAGCGACTATCCGTATGTATATGTCACAATAACTTCGTAAGAAAATGGTCTTACTCTAGGCACGCAAAAGTAGCAAATAAAACGCAACATAACACGGGTGGAGGAAAACGATGCCAGTATACTGACAAGAAGTCAAATGACGCCACCAGTTTGGCAACCGAATGTTTTCCTGTTGCCGAGTTACAGATAAAGAAGGCTTCCCGTTGTCACTGAATGACAGACCGGGCTCAATGTCCGGTTAATTATTATATCTGGCCTTCCATTCTTTGTCTGTATCGTCTTAGGCGTAGCAATCGTCTGGTTAAGAGACAGTCTTCAGCTTTATTCAATTTGCGACCGACAATTAGATTCTTGAAGAAAAGGTAGACGAACTAGCTCGGAGAATAATCAGCTTCGATTTCCAGGAATCTAGCCGCATTTTCCAGACTGTCCCCGCACGCTGCCAGATGTCCTTTTCATGAACTTCTTCTTTTCTCCGTTGTCCAGCTTATCGAGCAACTAAATCTTTCAATAGCGCAAATAACTGCTCGTTTTAACGTTGATAAATATATGTTATACGTTGGGTAAAAGTCGCCTCCCACCCTGAACGACACAAACCAAGCGTTTGGAATGACCTGTACTGACCTAATTCGGAGAATAGCTTTATTCTGTACGATTGCTCTCATACGTGTCTCATCATTGCTTGCGAATGCGAAGGATGTGCCATCAAAAACGATGTTATATTTTAGAATTCCGTTAGTGCGTGCTGCCGCGAGTGCGTGTTCTCGGAAGAAATTGGTGATTGGAGGGTCTCCTTTCACAGACCTAATAGGCGAGGGTTCAGGAAAAGCCTATGCCCCGGACGCGTTCTGGCGTATTTCCGACCAATAAAACAAGAACTCCTCGCATGTGCAAACTCTATTGTATTGTTTTGCCTGTTTTGTACTTTCTCGCAACATTTTTTAAATATTCGCCGTCAAGCATATGATGATGTTCGGAAGTATAAATAATTTAAATATTTAATAAAAATCAATTCAATCGAAAGCTTCATTAATCTTTGACCATGTCACCAGCACAATTTGTTTTCTACTTGTTGAGGAGCCGAACACAGTTCAGCATATGAATGTGAATGAGAAAGGATACCCCTCATGGTTATGGGAAAGTAAAATCTGCATTCAATACAGATATAGTTTTTAGTTACTCTATCGTTTTGTTTATCTTCCTTTGCCTTGTTTTTTTTGTGTCATTTTTTCTTGCTGGAAATATTGGAGGGGTCACGGCTCCCCACTCGGTCCCCATTGTTCCGCCGTCCCAGGGATGTGCATCAGCGAAGAGAAATCTGAACTGGTCTAAATGTAACAGGACATGGGCTTACATGCATGTCCCTAGGGGAGTTCTCCATATCCCCGTTTTACAAGGTACTGCCAGCCATAGCTAGTATCCAATCTTAGAACCTGAGATTGGATTAGGAAATCTCACACCGAGGAGAACCATGTTTCAATTATAAAGGTGTCATCAGCCATTTTCCGTGTGATTTGAACCGTGTTTTACAACTCGATGTCTTCGGCGTGCGCAGAGGCTAGGTGATAGAGAAATCGCCTCTCCTTATCACCTATCTTTAACCCAGAGCCAGGGGCCGTTCGAATATCATGTATTGTACATCTCAATGCTGTTCAAATGAATAGCTATAATCAAAGCTTGATGGAGACACATCATTCTCTAGGAAACGACTTGTTTTAAGTCGGCAATTTATTTGGATAAAAACGGAAATTTACTTAGATAAAGAATACTGATCAAGGATAACGATTTTTTGTGTAAGCAATATCATTATGTCTTGCTGTCATCAATGAAAACAGTTGACCGCTTCTCTCTTGCAGCAAACCATTTTGTTCTGTTTTTTAATTTTTTCATGCACGTTTGGAATTAAGAAATAATGTTTTCATAGGCGTGCTAAATCGTTATTTTACGCACGGCTAGTGTGGGAAAGTTTATATTTTAGGGCAAGGGCGAAGCCCGCTCCCTAAAATTTATAAACTTAGCCACACTAACCGTGCGTAAAATAACAATCTAGCACGCATATGAAAACATTATTTCTATTTTATTGCACTAGTCAAATTGATTATCAACAAAGATTAAAATGAAAGGTTGAAAACATATTGAAACTTTGACAACCTTTCTCCCCTTTTTTGAAAAAAACTCGTCCACTGATGTTGGGACGAGTTTATGTGTCTTTTAAATGGGGAGTGATTTTGACAGCTGAGTCAGCTGTTGGAAAATTACGTGGATATATGCCTAGTTTTGTCGCTTTGTTAATCAATTTCCCGATGGAAACAACAGTTAAACTTGAGAAGGAAATTTTATCCTGTAATTTGTTTGTTTTATTCGATTGTTACTTGTATGAAAGTAGACGTCCCTTTCCTCATCCGACTTGCGAAATGGAATCTCCTAATGAACACCTGCACTTGACACATGTACATTTCACATAACCGTGGTAAATCTTGTAATTATTGCACTGGTTAGCTCGATGTTATTGAAACAAGTGTTATAGAATTGATGCTAAGTACCTAGCCAACTGTATTCAGTGATCACAATCCACTTGTTTTCATAAGTAAGATGAAAATCAAAAATCAAAGATTGTTGAGATGAAGTTTGGTGTTACAAGAATACAATATTGAAATCAAGCATGTTACGGTCAAGGACAATTTGATCGCTGATTGTTTGTCTCGCATATGATGTACATATGTTTGTCAACATTTTGCTGTTGTAATATAGATTTTGTTTTGCAATAATGATTTGAAATGTCAAGAAAGTTGCAAGTTTGAATTTTTTTTTTTGAAACAGCATAAAATTAGACACTGTAGATAGTTCTAGAATAATAGAGCTGACGTAAACTTGTTTACGTTCTGTTGAGTGGTTATAGTCATAGAATTTTCTCAAAGTCGTGACCGATTTATCGCAAGTAAATGTCGATTATCATTGCAAATGACCGACACACAGAGACCCGTATGACGAGGGTAATTGGGTCACATCACCATCTGCACGTAGGCTTGTTTACATACTGTTTTGTGGGTTACTCATTTCGAGCTTTCTAGAAGCTGTTGTGATTGTATCTGGGCTAGATCATACGTCAATGCTGTACCGGTGAAAGCTTCTTGATTTGGTAGAATAATCTCGAATGCCCGATAGACTATAAATAGCCTGACATTCAGTGATCGAGGGGAATTCAGACAGCTTTTCTGTGGGTGCATTATACTGTCTTACCTTTGTCTGAAATTACGGACTGCTGGATTGCATATTCCTGTGAACTGACTCTTGTCGCTGTGTTATCTACGTGATTGAACTGTCGGAGATTGGACCATTTACTCGAACTGTAAACGGCTGAGCGGCGTTGGACTATCAAAATACAGACACGCGATTTCTGCGCGTCGGCACGGACTGTGGAGAGATTTGAAGGTCGGTACGGACTGTGAATTATACACCGGTATAGCATTGAACAGTAAGACTATATTTCTCATTTATTTAATGTATTGACCTTACTTAATTTGTATATGCTTTTAGTAATGTAAATAAATATTTGATTGTTAATCCTTGATTTCACAAAGTTTTCTGTTACGTTTTTTTTTATTATCGTTTATGATGTAGCAATATCCTTCTGATAGTGTAGCGATAGCCGTAGGACTCCCATCAAATGTAAGATTGTTGGAAATCTAGGAATCATGAACATTTTGATCGACTCTCTCTCGTAGCTCTAAGCAAACAATACTAGCATTATCGTATACGGTATATCTGTCTCAAGAGGTAGGAGGAAGAGATATTCCATAATATTCTTGGCTCCCGTCTCTCATTTGATGTAAACATCTATCAACATGTAAAGCGACTAGCCGTATGTATATGTGACAATAACTTCGTAAGAAAATGGTCTTACTCTAGGCACGGAAAAGTAGCAAATAAAACGCAACATAACACGGGTGGTGGAAAACGACGCCAGTATACTGACAAGAAGTCAAATGACGCCATCAGCTTGGCAACTGAATGTTTTCTTGTTGCCGAGTTACAGATAAAGAAGGCTTCCCGTTGGCACTGAATGACGCAATGTTGGCGCAATGTCCGGTTAATCATTATATCCGGCCTTCCATTCTTTGTCTGTATCGTCTTAGGCGTAGCAATCGTCTGGTTCAGAGAAAGTCTTCAGCTTTATTCAATTTGCGACCGACAATTAAATTCTTAAAGAACAGGTAGACGAACCAGCTCAGAGAATAATCAGCTTCGATTTTCAGGAATCTAGCCGTATTTTCCAGACTGTCCCCGCACGCTACCAGATGTCCTTTTCATATAAATCTTTTCTTTTCTCTGTTGTCCAGCTTATCGAGCAACTAAATCTTTCAATAGTGCAAATAACTGCTCGTTTTAACGTCGATAAATATATGTTATACGCTGGGTAAAAGTCGCCTCCCACCCTGAATGACACAAACCAAGCGTTTGGAATGACCTGTACTGACCTAATTCGGAGAATAGCTTTATTCTGTACGATTGCTCTCATACGTGTCTCATCATTGCTTGCGAATGAGAAGGATGTGCCATCAAAAACGATGTTATATTTTAGAATTCCGTTAGTGCGTGCTGCCGCGAGTGTGTGTTGCCGCGTGAACTGATTTGCATAGATATTCTGTATCTATTGTTCTCGGAAGAAATTGGTGATTGGAGGGTCTCCTTTCACAGACCTAATAGGCGAGGGTTCAGGAAAAGCCTATGCCCCGGACGCGTTCTAGCGTATTTCCGACCAATAAAACAAGAACTCCTCGCATGTGCAAACTCTATTGTATTGTTTTGCCTGTTTTGTTCTTTCTCGCAACATTTTTTAAATATTCGCCGTCAAGCATATGATGATGTTCGGAAGTATAAATAATTTAAATATTTAATAAAAATCAATTCAATCGAAAGCTTCATTAATCTTTGACCATGTCACCAGCACAATTTGTTTTCTACTTGTTGAGAAGCCAGAACACAGTTCAGCATATGAATGTGAATGAGAAAGGATGCCCCTCATCTTTATGGGAAAGTAAAATCTGCATTCAATACAGATATAGTTTTTAGTTACTCTATCGTTTTGTTTATCTTCCTTTGCCTTGTTTTTTTTTGTGTCATTTTTTCTTGCTGGGAATATTGGAGGGGCCACGGCCCCCATTGTTCCGCCGTCCCACGGATGTGCATCAGCGAAGAGAAATCTGAACTGGTCTAAATGTAACAGGACATGGGCTTACATGCATGTCCCTAGGGGAGTTCTCCATATCCCCGTTTTACAAGGTACTGCCAGCCATAGCTAGTATCCAATCTTACAACCTGAGATTGGATTAGGAAATCTCACACCGAGGAGAACCATGTCTCAATTATAAAGGTGTCATCAGCTATTTTCCGTGTGATTTGAACCGTGTTTTACAACTCGATGTCTTCGGCGTGCGCAGGGGCTAGGTGATAGAGAAATCGCCTCTCCTTATCACCTATCTTTAACCCGGAGCCAAGGGCCGTTCGAATATCATGTATTGTACATCTCAATGCTGTTCAAATGAATAGCTATAATCAAAGCTTGATGGAGACACATCATTCTCTAGGAAACGACTTGTTTTAAGTCAGCAATTTATTTTGATAAAAATGGAAATTTACTTAGATAAAGAATACTGATCAGGGATAACGTTTTTTTGTGTAAGCAATATCATTATGTCTTGCTGTCATCAATGAAAACAGTTGACCGCTCCTCTCTTGCAGCAAACCATTTTGTTCTGTTTTTTCTTCATTTTTCCATGCATTTTTGGAATTAAGAAATAATGATTTCATAGGCGTGCTAGCTAAATCGTTATTTTACGCACGGTTAGTGTGGGAATGTTTATATTTTAGGCCAAGGGCGAAGCCCGCGCCCTAAACTTTATAAACTTTCCACACTAACCGTGCGTAAAATAACAATTTAGCACGCATATGAAAACATTATTTCTATTCTATTGCACTACTCAAATTGATTATCAACAAAGATTAAAATGAAAGGTTGCAAACATATTTACACTTTGACAACCTTTCTCCCCTTTTTTTGAAAAAAAATCGTCCACAGATGTTGGGATGATGCTCCCGTCTCGCTTGGCATCGTGTCAATCTCAGTGGACGAGATTATGTGTCTCTTAAATGGGGAGTGATTTTGTCAGCTGAATCAGCTGTTGGGAAATTACGTGGATATATGCCTATTTGTGTCGCTTTGTTAATCAATTTCCAGATGGAAACAACAGTTAAATTTGAGAGGGAAATTTTATCCTGTAGTTTGTTTTATTCGATTGTTACTTGTATGAAAGTAGACATCCCTTTCCTCATCCGACTTGTGAAATGGAATCTTCTAATGAACACCTGCACTTGACACATGTACATTTCACATAGCCGTGGTAAATCTTGTAATTATTGCACTGGTTAGCTCGATGTTATTGATACAAGTGTTACAGAATTGATGCTAAGTACCTAGCCAACTCGTGAAAAAGCTCTTTCGAGTATTGATGCGGGAATGTCTTCATCATCGTAACACTGTTGATCGTTTCACCCTTATGTGTTTTTATTAATCAATGATATGAATCCAATACAAAGAAATCGGCCTGCTTGATATGACCCCAAACCGGGCCAATATGAGGAAGGCGGGCCAATACGGAAAAGCAGGTCCAATACAGGAAAACAGGGCCAATATGGGCTGGGCCAATATGACTTTCAACATGGCGACGCTGAGGATGAAAGATCCTCGATTCGCGATCTTCTCCGAATGATGTCACTGATTTCTCTGACTTTGAATGGATATTCATTGGCTTATGTGATTATTTTCGATAGAGCTGTACGTGCCGATACACAAACCTTGAAATCAAGTGAGGTGAGTCATGCTGAAATAGACTATAGTGACGCGAGCGCGAAATCGACGTGCTAAGTACAAGCAGACGTCAAAACAGCAATCCAACACTGACAGCAGTGCACTGATTAACGAAGTGATAACTACAGTGATATTTTACAACAGAAAGATGTCAGACTTGCAGCTAGAAGAGTTATTCACATATGGACAGAACCGATAGAAATTATGCGGTCGAAACACCTGTAAAATGATGTTGAAAACTAGGGTCTCCATAGCATGATACGTCTTCGATCCTCAAATCGGGACTGGATTTGGACCAAATTTACGCCAGATTATAAGGTTGTATTTTACTGCACCGTTCTTATCAAATAAAATTAGTATTTCACCTGCTTGTATCTTTTTGACTCCGTTTCATACGTTGAAGACCCACGCCCAGGTTGAAGATGATCGGCCTATTCACCGTCCCGATTGTCACCGTCGTTTCCGATAGCGTTACTGTAGAGGGGATCGACTTCCCGACGATAATGGCACTTCAAAAAGCACATAATAATAATCGTAGGAAATAGGCCTATTGTGAAGGAAGAAATACAGAGAGTCGCTGTACTAAAATATTCCTTGATGCATGTAGTATAATCGATAAAAAAAAACTGTAGGTGAGTTAATTAATAAAAATGTCATTAACCAAGTGTTTACATATTGGCCTGGTTATAGGTCCTCGGTCAGCCGTATTGGCCCTCGGCCTGCGGCCTCGGGCCAATACGGCAGGCCTCGGACCTATAACAAGGCCAATATGAAAACACTTGGTTAATAACATAATAATATATTCTTAATGTACACCTCCATTCGAATTTGGTGCTAGTATTTCCATTATGGACACGGAACGACGGCTGGCTAGTCAAATTCAGATCGGACGATTGCTTTACCATTTTCCCTAATTTTCTAACATTTCCACTGACGAGCTTGGCTTCCTGTTGCCTCGAAGGCATTCCTGGTTCAATGAAACCAGGTAGTTTTCCTGTTGAGGTTTTATTACTGTTCATTATATGCTCAGGATCGATGGTGACACGGATCTCATGTGCATTAGCGAAGAGAAATCTGAACTGTTCTAAAATGAAATAGGACATGGATTTACATGCATGTCCCTCGGGGAGTTCTTTATTTTCCCGTTCTACAATGTACTGCCGGCCAGAGCTATTATCCCATATTGAGAGTGGATTAGGGAATCTCACACCGAGGAGAAACTACGCAATTAGTTTCAATTATAAAGGTGTCATCAGCCATAGCGTATACCGTGCCATTTGAACCATGTTTTACAACTCGAGGGCTTCGGCGTGCACACATAAGCCCAATATAGTCTTCCAAGAAATAAAATGCGCACAGGGGCTAGGCGATAGAGACATCGCCTCTCGGACGAAGTCCTGTTCGAACCACTGTCTCCTTCTGGTCGATTTGAAGTCAGATGTCCATATCCGTGAATGTTTTGACATAAGAGACGACCCATGTCGTTTCCTCTCGGACCAGATTTTTCTCCGCATAAACTGGGCCTTCATCCAAATATACCGAGATTCCAAATCTGAGTGCATGCATTATCAACTGTTCATTCTACGTATTCCAAGCTGAATGCTCGACTCGGAAATGGCCTAACAATTTTTTCCCTACAGAACACGATGGTATGTTTGGCCGCTCGAGCTACGCTGCAAACACGACCATATTCTGACACGAGGGCCTATTAAAGCGACATCATCAACTGATTTACCAATACAAACACAATTTCGTTGATAGGCTTTTAGCTTTATAGCCTATTTTGCAACCTATGAATATAGTAAAGCAAAACAAATGGCCTTCACTGATAAAGTCGCCATGTCTGATATCCGTTTGTCACCCCCTGTTCATTCTGACAGTTCTAACGGGGCGCTTCATCTGAAATAGAATAGTTGTTCCATATGATCGTTTGTTCATTTACCAACACAAAAACCTACAAGTGGAAAAGTTATGGGTTTCAAAGAGATATCGGATCTGATACACATATATCTACTACACAGTACGTCCATGAGTTTGACACCGGCACGGGTTCGAGCCCAGCTCGTACATGTGTGGAAGTTTGCCAGTTACTTGCCGATGGGCGGTGGTTTTGTCCGGTTACTCCGGCTTCCTCCACCAACCAAACTGTCTGTCACTATATCAGTGAAACAAATTTGAGTTTGACATTGAGCCAAATCCCCAGCATGAGTTTGACTACTGATAGACACACGATAGTAGAAACGCCGTTTTTTGATTGTTTAATATTGACGCAATTTGTTATTGCTAAGGCTTAAATACAAGCCCAAACACAACGACTTTACCACACTAAGGGCCAGTAGATCTGTGAAAGTTAAAGTAAGCTATATCCTGGAAATTCACTTTTACCGTCTGCAACAGGCTTAGCACGAGATAAGGATTAGAGAAGAGAAAGCTACCCTGGTTGAACAGCTAGTAGGGGATGACAGTACATACATGTCCCTCGGGGGATTCTTTATATCCCTTTCTATTAAAGGTACAGCCGACCATAGCTAGAATCCCATCTTACAATCGGAGAGGGACTCCCACAGCGAGGAGAAACTAAATGGGATTATGTCCTAAGTATAAAGGTATCGTGCCATTCGAATCGTACTTCAGAATTGAATGGCTTCAGCTTGTTGATCTTCCCCGACTTGAAATGCAAACAGAGATTTCAGTACAACACAGCAGCCATTTGCATTAATGTACCGTAAAGATCACATCAATACGGACTGTCTGGCGATTATGATTGTGCTACTGGAAATAAAATTGGATTATTCCTTGAGCGGGCATGTCTACTCACGCATGCTAATTGAATAAACCTGATAACTTTCTTAGAAATTAACTGTAGCTGCGGGACTTTGATAAAATACTTCCTGGTGTATTCTTTTGTGCCATTCAACATCCGAGTACTACCTTCCTTATCCGTTACTGGACGTGTTGCGGAAAATATCTTTTCACAAGTGGTGGCTACTGAACGGTAATTGTATGTGAAGCAAAGGTATCCAGTGGAATCAATAACAGCACAAAACAAATTCGCCGTGGTACCAATATTTTTGTATTTTCGATTTTCGCCCACCATACACGACAAGAAATTCCATTCCAAGTTATTCAATCAAACTTGGCATTCACAGGTATCTATGTCGTCTCCAAATATATCTATATCGTCCTATATAGGCATGAAGCCGCGGTTCCTGTTTGCTTATTTCCTACCGAGCCTGTATGTGAGATCATTTTTTCCATGAAAATATATCAATGTGGGAAATACTGTCTCACATAAGCCAGTCACGCGAAAGTATTTCGCTTCCAACCGCTGAAAACTTATATACAAAACTGAAGGCTATACTAACGTCCAAAATGCATAAAAAACCACACGAAGCAAGATTTATAGCTTGTTTCGTGAGTTGTAAGAACAAATTTCTGTCCATCCTTATCGTGTAAAACCACGTTGGAGAACTATTGTGTTGATATATCGAAAACCTGGTGTTGGAATGCATGCTCGTATTAAAAAAACTCAAAGTGCTTTAAATGATGGCTCTTTTTCACATTTGTCCTCAGCTCATGGAACCTATTCAGCATTAGATATCTCACTTTGCGACCTTCCTATACTCGGAAAATTTACTCGGTCTCTTCGTGCTGACCGTTGCGGAAGTGATCACTTTCACTTTTTTAATGGCTGTTCATTCAGCTGATGACTCTCCTTTAACAAGGAATAATTTCAAGGAAGCAAATTGGCTAGATTTTGGAAAGCTTTGTTTGCAAAAACTACAAACGGACTCTTTCACTAATGTTCCTGATCCTATAAAGTTATTCTCAGATATCTCAGATTGAAATTGCTAATCAAACCATACCCATATCTCCAGGAGTTGCACATATTAAAAAACATGACTGTAGAGATGCAAGGAAATGTAGGAAGAAAGCTTAACGGTGCTTCCGCCGACATCCGAATTCTGAAAATTTGAAAGTGCTCAAAGTTACAAGAGCTAAAGCTCGTGGAACCATGAAACAGAACGAACGTGATTCTTCGAAAAAGTATGTTTCTAAAATCAATACACATACTTCTATAACAAAAGTTTAGAACATGATTCACGAAATTAAAGGTAAAAGTTTATCATCTCATTGATGGAAATCAGGTGATAACTTTTGCCAAAGACTCTTCGTCAGAAAATTATGTACTTAAATTTCAAAATTTTCAAAAAGGGAAGAAAAGGATGGTATAAAATCCTACTGCAATAATCGTGCAGGCTATAATGCTTTGTTTTCAATGAACGAACCTCACGCTTCTCTCCAATGGGCCAGGAGATCTGTGAAAGCTACACTGGTTGAACATTTATTAGGGCACGACCTTACATATTTGTCCTTCGGGGTGTTTTTTATATCAGTCTCTAAAAAGTACAGCCGACCATAGCTAGAATCCCATCTTACAATCGGAGGGGGAATCCCACAGCGATGATAAACTATATGGGATTATGTCCCAAGTATAAATTTGGCATCAGTGGTATCAGCTATTCGAATCGTAGTTTAGAATTCGACGTGCTGGTCTTCCACGGCCAGGAAGTATTCATTCAGAATCCGAGCTCGACATTCTTTATCGTTTACTGGGCGTGTAGCAAAGAAAATCCTTCCACAAGTGGTTGCTGGTAAACGGTATTTGTATGTGAAGCAGAGTAATCCAGTGGAATCAGCAACAGCATAAATTCTTCCTGGTCGAAATAGTTTTGTCGCCCCCTCACGAATATGTTGACGATTACAATTACTAGCCTATGTTTATGTATACTATGATTGTCTTTTTGAAATTGATGATAATACTGTTATATGGAATATGGAATGGGTCTTTGGATTATGGACGCGGATATTCTTTAATGGACGACGGCTGATTTATGAATGACGGAACAGACGCTTGTAATGAAACAACACATACAGGAACATTCAGAGCTGGTTCCAGAAGTTGTACGACAAAACGTCTGTTGTCAAAGCCATACAGGAAGTAAAGTCATTTTGAGAAAACTGTTGCGATTTCTCGATTTGTTTTCTTTCACTATAATTCAGCATCGAGATCTGACATCTTCATTTCGTTATTCTAGAAAATATATAGGGTATCATTCATATGATGTTTACTTGTTTATTGTGTTGCTGGAAGCTCTAAAATATCAGTGTCAAGTTTTGCACCGCTACATCAGAGTCCAATTGCAATCCCATTTTAACGAAACTATATCTGATTTTTTTTTATTAATACGAAAATATATAGTAATTATTTAAAAATAATCAGTTCAAAGCCCCTTGCCCCTCTTCACTGAATGTTATATAGACGATCTTCTTGCGTTGAGTAAACTTACAACGAAATTTCTTCTATAATCTTAGTGTTGCTGTGAACCATCACGGTTCGCGATTTTATCAACTAGTTCAACCGATGTATGGACTAGTTTATCGACTACATGTATTTCAGCCCTGGTTTTCAATCCCTCCGTGCAGTCAAGCTGAATACGTCCGACATCCGTGTGCCATACTGCCAGTTAACAATAGGGGTGTTTGGTGTAACATGTAAGCCATTCTACATGATCGTTTGTTCCAGCAAGAAGTGCTCACCTATTGACACAATAATCTACATAAACTATGACTATATATATCAACCGGAATTCGGATCAGATGCATAAATATCCCTTATTCGTTACGTCCGTGGGAAAGGAGATGGTACGTTAAGGCGGGATTTTGACCTATACGTGGTGCGGTTGAAGTCGAAAAAATAAAATGTCCTCAAAATAATTGTGTTTTAATGTAATGACAAGAGAAAATATATGTACACAATATGCAAAAGTTCTAGCTCGATTGCGTTATCATTGAAATCCGCAGCATATGCTATTTCGTGAAAAAAGGGTCTAAATCGAGTCATTTAAACACACATTTAGATACGAAGGACCCCTTGGACCAATAAGATTTTCCAGCAGTGGAGACATAATGCAATCGAACATCACCAGATTAAATGGCGTTTTGGTTCAAAATGTGCATTTAAATGACTCGAGTTAGACCCAATTTTAACGAAATAGCACATGCTGCGGATTGCAGTTTCATGTCATAACTACAATCATAACGTAAACGAGCTAGAACTTATTGTGTACATATATTTTATCTTGCCGTTACATTAAAACACAATTATTTATAGGAGATTTAATTTTTTCGATTTCAACCGCACCACGTATAGGCCAAAATCTCGCCTTATCGTACCATCTCCAAATATAGATAGGCACATACGCCGTAGAAACACCGTTATTTAATTTGAAATATTGACCAAGCTTCGTGTAGTTACTGCTCAGAAACACTCTGAAATTACTTATACCACTTTAGCGGCTGATAGCGTTGTGAAAGGAAATGACAGTTATTTCCTTGAATTTCACTTTTACCGATATTAAGCTCTCTTGCAGGAAACTAGGCTATACGTTATATATACTATGATTGTTTTTCTTTGAATCTGGTGCTATGCCGTTATATGAATTACGTATTTGGATTATGGACGCGGAGATTCTTTCACGGTTCTTTAAACGACGTCTGAATATTGAGTTGACGGACTAGACGCTTGTATTTTGAATCATCGATCCGGTTGTGAACTCTGATACCTTCCGGCAGATCCGTAGTCACTTGCCTGCTCTGTTCGTTTGATTAATAATGATTCTCTTACGATTTTTCAGCTCAGTCGAGCATATACCGGCAGTTGCTGCACCAACCATATGATAATGACTGGATGCAGTCGTAACATGGAACATTAAACTGATAATCTTTTTTTTATAATCGGCTTGTGGTTGTTTTAATTGAACAGACAAGAGAATAATGACATGCATCTGCGAGAAAGCGACACGTCAAATTTCGATGATTTCCTGATTTTTATGCCAAAGTGATCTTGACCTTTGAGCTCAATGTTTATACATAGTCTTCCACTCGTATATCCACCCGCGATTTGCTAGAATTCCTTAATTTTAGGCCACAGTGACCTTGACCTTTGAGCTCTGTTTGCTACGCCACATCTTCGTGATCCCATAGTTATCCTGGTAAAATTTTAGAGGAGTCGGTCAATTTTTTGAAAAGTTAAAAGAACTAAATAAGAAAGTTGGGACGAGAATGTGCAGAAAAAAGAGAAGGAGAAAGAGAGGGAGAAAGAGAAGGAAACTTTGTATAGGCCTACCATGGGGCTTCGTCAACCTAGCTGACGTAGTCCAAACAAGACGATAATCAACTTTTTCATTGCAGAACTGACGGTCAACCAACCACAACATATGCCTTAATTAATTCTTTATTCGGCTTGGGCATAACATGCCCCTCGTCACATATCAAGGTACATATAGTGTAATGGTCAGAGCGGTCAAACACATGGATTGTAACAGGCAAGGTCAATTTACTCACTAATGCTGAAACATGATTGAAAAATGTGAAAATGAGCTGACAGACCATCAATGTACAAAGTGTGCATCTCTTAACATAAATGCTTCATGTACACAGTAATCTGCGAACAGTACTTCGAGAACTTCCAAACATAAGCTGAACGGCTTTAAAGACACTAGGTTTTTTCCAAAAATAACTTTTGATATACCTTTTTCTTATACTTTTATACAGCGGGCAAATAAGCAGAAAGTGAAATTCATTTTCTATCACCTTTTGATTGCAGTATTGACACAATCGACCTTTTATTTCTAAACGATTACTGCCATGTCTCCCCGTTTCTATTTTCAACTTATGTGAAGAGGTTCTTAACCTACTTAACGCGATGCGATGCTTACTGTTACTTATTTTTATTATATAAGGCTCCAAGCAAAATTCAGTCTTAATATATTTATACATCGCTAATTTTGGAGATTCCATATCTGCAAACCAAGTTGTTATAAAGTTATCTTTCAGCCTAATGCGAAATATACGTTGAAAAGCAGCATAATCAACAGAAAATGGAAAAAGCCATACCTCAGGAAAATCAAACATTTATAAACAATGTTTCTATTTGTTACCAAATCAAACCTGTTTCAATTCATGCCTATTAATCTCCGTCAGGAAGATGATACAACGTAGAAAACGGAAGTTAAAACTAAAAGTTAGCTCCCCTAGCGGAGAGTTGTCCGCCCCTAGGAGAGCTCTCCCATCTATTCCAGCTGCATTACTATAAAGGCTCTGCTCAAACCATTCTCGCCCTCTATTCTCATTGTAATTACCGAGACCTGTAGTGTTTAAGGCCGGCATGAGGGGACGGAGGGAGGGTCAATCAAATTGAAACAGGTTTGATTTGGTAACAAATAGAAACATTGTTTATAAATGTTTGATATTTGATTCCCAAATCTTAAACCTGTTTCAATTCATGCCACAGTACCAACATATGGAGGCGGGAATCTCGGCCTTGTGGTAACTCCCATAGCAGACTAGTAATCGCTGGAACGACACAGACATGGGTATAAATCTGAGACATTATTACTCATCAAGTTAACCCTGGTCACAGACACATAGGGTAATTGAAGGAATTGATACAGTTTTACTTATCCTGAGTGTCTCCATCCATGTAACTGTGCTCGTGATGTGGTACACATTTCCACCAAGTCGCAGGATACCCGGGCACCATAGGCAACAAGAAGGTCCTCTTGGTAGACTCTGTATGTCTAGGGGGGAACATAGCCACAGCCGTTGCATACAGGGAGATCCTTGGTCCAACCGTAAGTAAGGGGAGGGCGTACGCTACCCGAATCTTGGAAGGTACCAAGTCCACACCACTCTCAGTCCGCAAGCCTCTTGAGGACAACTCACCATACTTGGAGTGATGAAAGATGCGTTGGAATTGCCGTGCTTGCTCTCTGGGTGATGCTGCGCACTTTACAACTCTCTGTACTTTCATCACTACTGTTGACCCTAGGCCTGGAGCAGGTGTCTTGTGAGTTGAGGCACAGGTGACCCAGCTGAGACATCTAGAAGGAAGTCAGTTTCTGAAAGACACAAGCAAACCGCAGTTAAGGCAAAGTTGAACAACTCACCATAGTGTCAGGCCTTCATAATGATGAAATGGGCATCCCTGGCTGGCCATCTGACTTATTTCTTCCTTCTAGTATATGTTACGAATGGGAGATGAGATGAGATGATACAGCAAGTTGTCTGATTTGCTGTGGTGATCCAAAATGCCGCCCCCCCCCCTTTTTTGAAATTTTACTGGACCACGTGTTGGGCGGCTACCAAAGGCCCAAGCGTGGTCACACTATCTGATTGGACTGACATATCTCTCAGATAGAAATTGGTGAACGTGGAGTTCGCCGTCCAGGCACAAGACTGGACAATGTCATGGAGGGACAAGTTCTTCCATAAAGGCCATGACGTAGCTATGGCTCGGATCTCATGTGAAGAAGCAGTAGACAACAGCGGAGGGGCGTCAATGGCCAGTTGATAAGACCACTTAATGGTTTTCTTCAGCCATGCGGCAATGGTATTTTTTGTAATGTCACGCCTTGCAGATGGGCGAAGAGACAGAAATAACAGGCGCCGAGAGCCGCGAACGGGATCGGTACGAGTAAGATAGTGGCGAATGGCTCGAACGGGACATAGTAGAAGATCGTCCTCGAGACCACGTACAAAGTCTGATAACGCAGGAATGGAGTACGAACGTTGAGCGCACGGACCTGAACGAACAGACTCATTTTTGGCGATAAATTCAGGAATGGGCCGAAAAGAAATGCGAGACCAATCCGCTGTCCAGGTCATAGAAGATCTTTCAAGAGCATGAAGTTCAGACACTCTGGTCGCCAAAGCAAAAGCCACCAAAAAGGCCGTCTTATAAGACACCGCTTTTATAGACGCGGACTCTAAGGGTTCAAAAGGTGGATGAATCAGAGCACACAGAACCACACCGATATCCCATTTCGGTAACAGCTGGCGAGTACGACGCGACTGTAATGCGAAGGCGCGAATTAGCGCAGAGATATTATCGTTAAGGCTAATGTCAGTACCTGAAGTAAGCCGTAACACCCTAGCCAAAGCAGATCGATACCCTTCAATGGTGCTGATTTGAAACTTCTTATCACGGTGAAGGTGAAGGAGGAAGTCAGCTACTAGGGAAACAGAGGCAGAGTCGGGATCGGCATCCTGTCCTCGGCACCAGGAGACAAAATAGGCCCATTTTGCCTGATAGAGCTTTGATGTGGAGGATCGGTTGGCTGAAACCATCGTTCGTGCAACCTCTGCTGAAAATCCTTGGAGTGAGAGTGCATTCTGGATAGTCTGCAGACGTGTAGGTTGAGCCACCGCGGGTTGTGATGTAGAATCCCGTGCGGTTGACATAACAGGCTGGGCCAAACTGGGAGACAACGTGGTGGAGCAGTGAGGAGCGGGACCAGAATCGGGAACCACTGTCGACGAGGCCACCACGGCACTACGAGCAGAATGATGCAGTCGTGTCGAGAAATCTTTTGAAGAACTTCCAGAATCAGGGCCATTGGTGGGTAGGCATAAGCTAGGAAGTTGTCCCAGTTGATAGACAGAGCGTCGATGGCGAAGGCTTGAGGATCCAGAATTGGACTGACAAACAGGGCTAGCTGGGCGTTGTTCCTCGTCGCAAACAGATCGACCAAAGGTGACTCCCAAATGCTGCAAATCTGCCGGAACACTTCTCGATGAAGCTGCCACTCTGTCTGAAGAACGGTGTCTGGCCGAGACAGGCTGTCCGCTAAGACATTGAGACGACCGGGAACATGGCGAGCATGGATATAACAATGATGAAGGCGAGCCCAGTCGTACAGAACCCACACCAGACGAAACGTTGATAGCGATCGGGTGGTACCCATCTTGTTGATGTGGGCAATGACCGTGGAGTTGTCCGTCGCGATAAGAAGAGACGAGTTCGAGAGACGTTGACTCCAATGTTGAACCGCTAGGATGACTGCCTTCATCTCCAGAAGGTTGATGTGAAGTCTGGCATCCAATGTTGACCATCTGCCGGACACTTCCAAGTCGTCCAGATGGGCTCCCCAGCCCGTTTCCGAAGCATCGGTGTAAAGATGGTGAACCGGAACCGGAAAACGGAATGGTACTCCCTGCATGACGTTGTGGCGCGAGAGCCACCAAATCAGATGTGGATGTAGAGACGTCAATACCGGCACCGCAGGGTTTAGGGAAGGCGTCTGTAGGAAAGGGAACAGATGATACTGTAGCGGCCGAACTTGGAGTCGGCCGTAATGAGTAAGTCCCTGTGTGGAAGTAAGCAGACCCACCAGACTTTGCCACTGCTGCCGTGTCTGTGACGTTGATGACAAAAACTTTCGAACCAGCAGTTGAATTTTGTCCCAACGATCCTCCGGAGGGTACACCAGTTGTAACCGAGTATCGAATATCGCTCCAATGTAGCGGCGCACCTGTGCCGGAACTAACTCTGACTTGAGAGGATGAGGTATGAAACCTAGGTGTTGTAACACCAGTAGTGTGAACCGGACCTGGGCGTTGAGGAGAGACTCGTCCGCTGCCCACAGGAGTATGTCGTCGATATAGACCTCGATTTGAATCCCTCGTAAGTGAAGAAAGGCCATAACCGGTGTAGTGATCCGGGTAAACAACCAAGGGGCGATGTTGACACCGAAAGGAAGAACCTGCCATTCGAAGCGACGATCGTTGATCACGAAGCGTAGGTAACGGCGATGGCGTGGATGAATTGGTATATGAAGATACGCGTCCTGGAGATCGATTGAGGCCAACCAATCCTGGAGATGTACGCGGGCCCGAATCGATGACACAGAAGGCATCTTGAAATGAGGTGGAGTGATGAGATGAAGTTTGTTCAAAACCTTTAGGTCGATCACCATTCGCATCTGGTCTGAGTCCTTCTTTGGTACCAGAAACACGTGGCTGTAAAACCCTAGGCTGTCTTCGGTCCGTGGTAATTCCCTTACTGCTCCCTTGTCGATGAGCGTGGTGACCGAAGATAGCAGCGTCTGTAAGTGACCTGCAGAAACTGGCAGACGAGAGGAACGAGGCCAAGCGATGAGTTTGGGCAGTGATTGAAAATTGAACAGGAAGCCCTCCTTTAAAACTCTTACAATCCAGGCGTCGTCGGTGATGAGCCGCCAATTCTCGTAGAAGACCTGCAGACGCCCGCCCACGACCTGATGAGTAAATGGGCGGAAGGCAGGAAGTTGAAAATCTTTGGTTTGAACAGGAACGGGGATGGAATAGTCATTTGTTGGAATGTCCACTTCGTTTGGAAGATTTTCCACGAAAGGAACGGCGACCACGGCCTCGTGGAGGTTTGTCAATACCACGAAAATTACTCCGAGAGGTTCCCTCCTGTTGAGTGGTAGTGGTAGAGGACGTACGACCTCTTCTGGGTTTACGCTCCGCGGCAAAGCCCGGACGACGAGCTACAGATGCAATCAGGCGAGATGTCCGTTCATCACGAACCGAGGGCATAACAGACTCAATAGCACTGTTGAAGATGAACTTAGATGCCAATGGTTGATGAAGCAGTTGATCCTTAACCAAATAAGGGACATCCGGTTTAACCACCTTAAGTAAGGACTCCCGTTGCGCTTGAACAAGTGAAACATACGAATACGAACTAGCTTCGATGACTCGACGGTTAGCGTGAACTAGCGTGTCCATAAAACCACGCAAATAAGCCACGCGACCCGGGGATAAATAAGCCGACCCATCGTCTC
>JAVTVY010022958.1:0-99032 GCA_036873755.1 Hanleya hanleyi
ATATGACAGGCTTGAGAATGAGATAATATAGAATATAGATACAGGGTGGAAGATCTGTAACTTTGTGTTACACTGAAATAGAAATGGTAAAGTTGCTACATTGCTTTTTACCACATGTTACATCAAGTGAAAGTGAAAGTTTGACAAGTCACATTTAGACAGCACTCATCAGCCATGTCCTGTCATGTCAGGCCTTGTTTTTTGTCAAAATTCATGGGAATCCAAATCCAAATAGATTCTCGCAATCCAGCTCTATGGGAATCCACGGGAATCCAATGTATCATTTCTATACAGATTGCTAATATTTTATGGGAATCTGTTGGATTCCCGCAAATTATTTAGCGGGAGTGCTGATGGGTATCGAATTCCCGTGGAAGCCCTGCAAGTACATGCCACTAATAGACATTTGGGCGGGCGACATTTCTCAGTACAAACCCTGCAAGAAAATGAGCACTGTGCAACAGATTTTGAACATTTTGAAAAGAAACGGTCAAGAAATGGGTGAAGATGAAAACTAGTTCATCACCTTCATGGAGATTATGCAGAGAAAAAAGGAAGTGTTTCTTTGTTAACCAATGAGATCATCCCTTCTATAAGAACCATGAGACAAAAACAAACTGGTTGGCTCTTATTTGCTCAAACCTGGAAATATTCAGAGAGGTTGAGCGGTCACAAAATTTTGTAATTCGCAAACATCACTGTCTTTGTTTTGGCAGACCATCTCTCTGTCATGGTTCGGCTTGGTCAAATCAGTTTGAGGGATGATCCTCTCGGCATGCTTCATGGTATTAATGAAAAATTATCAACCTTTCACTTTCAGTCTCTGTCAACCATGCCAGTAACATTTGCTGTTATAAATATTAAACCATGCATGCTGGCTAGTAGAAATGGGTGATCTGGGCATATTCAACTTTTTTCAACTTTTCATAAAACAGGGAGTGCGCTTTCTATCTTTGCCAGATTTAGTGTGTGCAAATTGAAATCAGGGAGTGTAAATTGAAATCAGGGAGTGCAAATCACTTCTGCACATCTCTTTGGCCAACACCCTGCATGATGCTGGGGATCATGAGAAAATTAGTGTTGCATTTTGAATGAGTGCAGGGTCTTTCATTGGAAATCACGATGAACCAAATTTGCTCGTAAACAACGAATTGGATATGGTACTTGGATAATTCCTTTCTTGTGACTATTGATGTGTGGTGAGTCTGGGATACGGACTGACCCTTCAATGGCTGCCAGGGACGTCCTACTTTTCACAATACCAAAAGTCTGAATGTTGCCATACATGGTCTAGACAGCATTCCAAGCTTGCCAGATAAAATTTTCTGATAATTAACAGCATCTTCTCTCGATTGATCATCTATTTATTTGTAAAATGACTATCATTTAGACCGCTGTATCGTTTATATTCTGTTGGTCTGCCCCATTTGATTCCAGCTTGAATGTGATCATGACTTTGAAGATGTCCGGATCCATAGGGGTCAGCAAAATCAGATTTATATATCAAAGGAAGGCCGAGCAATCACACCATCGAAAAGGTGAATTTAGCTTAACAAATGGAGGGGCTACATGTATCTCTCTTCGTGAAGATGGTGAACTTAATTAGCATGAAATTTTGTCTAGAGAGCTGTAAACGAAGCCTTGACCATGCACAACAAAATTTGGACTTTTGGCATTGTAATGAGTTTAAACTAGGAAGTGGGATAACAAGAGATTGGTAGACTTCCATTCACAAAAATATGTGTGTTTATACAGATCTATAATTGTAGGTAGAGTCACCAGGCAACTACTGCTGCATACTCAAGTCCTCTAAGTAGTATTCAGACAAAATACAAGGAAATAAACTAAATCAATCCCAACACAATGGAGACTATTTAACATATGGTGTGTGAGCATGGGGGCTGAGAGCTGCATGTAAACACATGTGTGGAACATGTGTAATTTTATATGAAAAAGTGAACAAAAATAGTATGTAACTTGATATCCATTTATATTATCCCTAGAAACATTTGATCACTTTGGCATATATTCATGTATAATAAATCAAGATGTAACAAACACGGTTATCACTGTTATTATGTTATCACATGTATATCATGTAAATAAACCCAGTAATTATAGTCCATGTATACATGTACACGCAGTATTGGTGAAAGGTTACGAATATGTCATTACAGTACATGTCCAAAAGTAATATTTGATTTTAATCAATATACATGTACTTGTACTGATCTATTCAGTGTAACTTACAAATGTAGTACAAGTATTTTCAGCTGTTGAATATTGTTGGGGTTAACAATACCATCAATTCGAATACAAGTTACTCTGCAATATCAGAATAGCATGTGTGAAGAAATCCCCTGGTGAAGCTCAGGGTACAGCAATGGTCATTGTCCAACTCCCCCCCTTTCTCAGTTTTGATCTTAGATTGTGATGTCCAAATTTGGCAAAATGTGATATTTGAATAGCCAGTTTTCAAATCGTGGCTAACACCCTGCTTCAGAGGCTGTTGATTGTGGTCAGAAGTGCATTATATTTATTGGTGGTATATGTCGGAAAGTAGAGGACTTGCGTCGACCGCATACATTTTGTAGACCAGTAACCGGCAACTGGGCAGGTGGTCAGCCATTGTAGGCCTGGTGTAGATCGGCTGCGACCTCATGTCAGCCAGGGATCTTCTGGCTAAAGGATAATGGCATGAACGCATTCTCATGCCATTTTTTTATATGTCATCTATTTTTCCCTGTGTTTACACATGGAACCATGGCCCGAATCCAAAAGTTTGGACACTTCTGGTCTGCTGGACATTCCACGGCTAACATCAGTTACGAAATCCTAGAACTGTTAATGTTAGATGCTGACACAGAAATCAGCGCGAAAAGTCGACAAGAATGATACTGGGTCTACCAACTGCTCACTAAAAGCTCCAATCAACATGACTGAAAAGGATTAACCACCCCTTGCTTCTTCTCTTTTTATTAACATACAATGCATACAATCCACTGAATCCGTCCCCCTTGATATGACCCTAAATAAATGTAGAGTTTGGTCTAACTAAACAATTTATAATGAGTTACCTGTTGACGAGCCACAGCTGATAAGGTGTCTTCATTCCCCGGCTGAAGGGGAATGGATTCCTGGTAGGATCCCATCACGTACGAGGACATGGTGGAACAAACCTTCAAGCAGAAAGAAGAATTTTCAAGAATTTAGTTATATTATTTAAATACATAATACCCAGGCTGTGCAAATTCAAACCAGTTTATGAATATGTCATTGTATACATATCAATGGTAATGAATCACACAATGGCATTAAATGAAAACAGATACATGTATACAGACAACCTCCCCACAGCGCATGCTCCATTTCGCAGGCTCCATTACCATCCCTGCCACCAATAGCGGAAGTTGACCTTTACTACGTTGCTATGGCGTATAGGGGAAACCAACAAACGCACGGTTCAGTTTGAATCCGGCCGAACAACTCCTTTAGTGTTGCACATGAGCGAACTACTTTTCATATGCTCTGTCCAGTTAAACAGGGAAAATGATCTCCAGATAATTCTTTTTAACGCTAGGCCAACAGAGGTATTATGCAGACTTGAAAAGTAATCGAAATGTTCGGTAAACATCTATTTTACTACATACATGTATGATGTCACTTCCGGCGATGTGCGCGAAGGCCCCGAATCCGGTCCCAAAATCTGACTGGTGGCTGGGGTGTTATTAGACCCCCAGCGAGGTGGTTGGCATACAGACTCAACAACTAAAAAACGTGGACATGGGGAAACGAAAGAGTTAACCCAGCATACATGGAGTTTTACATCCTTTTCTCTATACTCTGATACTGGTATAAAAAAATGTGATAAAATTTGTGTGCATGGAAGAAAGTCGAACTTGTCTGATGCCTGAAACTGGATCAAAATATTCTGCTTGTTTTGATGTTCAAAAACTTATTTGTGCGGCTAACCGGATTTCTGAATATGGTCATCAATCATGTTAACAATAAATAAGGCACGATCATATTGTGACATGATCGGTCAGCGAAGAGTGGCGAAAGAACAATATCCAGAAACACCTATATGTATAACAAAGCTTTATATCCCAAAATGCAGGAGTCACAATATCAAGAAACTTGCATCCAAAAACTGAGCAATGGACGGGTTTATCAACTGTACACTCACTGTATGGGTTCATCAACTGTGCACTCACTGTATGGGTTCATCAACTGTATACTTACTATATGGGTTCAACATCTGTACACTCACTGTATGGGTTCAACTACATGTATACACTCACTGTATGGGTTCATCAACCATACTCACTGTATGGGTTCATCAACTGTACACTCACTGTATGCGTTCATCAACTCTACACTCACTGTATGGGGTTCAACTGTACACTCACTGCATGGGTTCATCAAATGTACACTCACTGTATGGGTCCATCATCTGTACACTCACTGGGTTCATCAACAGTACACAAACTGTATGGGCTCATCAACTGTACACTCACTGTATGGGTTCATCAACAGTACACAAACTGTATGGGCTCATCAACTGTACACTCACTGTATGGGTTCATCAAATTTACACTCACTATATGGGTTCAACTGTACACTCACTGTATGGGTTCATCAAATTTACACTCACTATATGGGTTCAACTGTACACTCACTGTATGGGCTCATCATCTGTACACTCACTGTATGGGTCCATCATCTGTACACTCACTGTATGGGTCCATCATCTGTACACTCACTGTATGGGTCCATCATCTGTACACTCACTGGGTTCATCAACAATACACAAACTGTATGGGCTCATCAACTGTACACTCACTGTATGGGTTCATCAACTGTGCACTCACTGTATGGGTTCATCAACTGTACACTCACTATATGGGTTCAACATCTGTACACTCACTGTATGGGTTCAACTACATGTATACACTCACTGTATGGGTTCATCAACCATACTCACTGTATGGGTTCATCAACTGTACACTCACTATATGCGTTCATCAACTCTACACTCACTGTATGGGGATCAACTGTACACTCACTGCATGGGTTCATCAAATGTACACTCACTGTATGGGTCCATCATCTGTACACTCACTGGGTTCATCAACAGTACACAAACTGTATGGGCTCATCAACTGTACACTCACTGCCCATCAACAGTACACAAACTGTATGGGCTCATCAACTGTACACTCACTGTATGGGTTCATCAACAGTACACAAACTGTATGGGCTCATCAACTGTACACTCACTGTATGGGTTCATCAAATTTACACTCACTATATGGGTTCAACTGTACACTCACTGTATGGGCTCATCAACTGTACACTCACTGTATGGGTTCATCAACAGTACACAAACTGTATGGGCTCATCAACTGTACACTCACTGTATGGGTTCATCAAATTTACACTCACTATATGGGTTCAACTGTACACTCACTGTATGGGTTCATCAAATTTACACTCACTATATGAGTTCAACTGTACACTCACTGTATGGGCTCATCATCTGTACACTCACTGTATGGGTCCATCATCTGTACACTCACTGTATGGGCTCATCAACTGTACACTCACTGTATGGGTTCATCAAATTTACACTCACTATATGGGTTCAACTGTACACTCACTGTATGGGTCCATCATCTGTACACTCACTGTATGGGTCCATCATCTGTACACTCACTGTATGGGTCCATCATCTGTACACTCACTGTATGGGTCCATCATCTGTACACTCACTGGGTTCATCAACAGTACACAAACTGTATGGGCTCATCAACTGTACACTCACTGTATGGGTTCATCAAATTTACACTCACTGTATGGGTTCAACTGTACACTCACTGTATGGGTTCATCAACTGTACACTCACTGTATGGGTTCAACTGTACACTCACTGTATGGGTTCACTAAATGTACACTCACTGTTTGGTTAATCAAATGTACACTCACTGTATGGGTTCAACTGTACACTCACTGTATGGGTTCACTAAATGTACACTCACTGTATGGTTAATCAAATGTACACTCACTGTATGGGTTCAACTGTACACTCACTGTATGGGTTCACTAAATGTACACTCACTGTATGGTTAATCAACTGTACACTCACTGTATGGGTTCATCAAATTTACTCACTGTATGGGTTCATCAAATGTACACTCACTGTATGGTTCATCAACTGTACCCTCACTGTATTGTTCATCAACTGTACCCTCACTGTATGGTTCATCAGCTGTACCCTCACTGTCTGGTTCATCAGCTGTACACTGTATGGTTCATCAGCCGGGCATTGTATGGGTTCATTAGCTGTACACTGTATGGTTCATCAGCCGGGCATTGTATGGGTTCATCAGCTGGGTACTGTATGGGTGAGTCAACTGGGCAATGTATGGGTTCATCAGCTGGGTACAGTATGGGTTTCATTAGCTGGGTACTGTATGGGTTCATCAGCTGGGCACAGTATGGGTTCATCAGCTGGTAACTGTATGGGTTCATCAGCCGAGCACTGTATGGGTTTATCAATTGTACACTATGGGTTCACAGGGCCGTATCCAGGGACATTATGAAGCCGGTATACCGGTATGGGCGAATGTTACAAAATACTTCTGTTAATATCTTTTCAACTTACAAATACCGCTATCATAACTTCTGAGTTCGATACACATCGAACATGCATTGCTGGCCACGCTTTATGCATTACATACTTTAAATGACATTGTATTGACCCCCCTCTAGTGGGCAATGATCGCTGTGCTACGGTGGTTCTCGCCTGGTCTTCCTACAGCAATCAAAAACTTGAGAACAACCGATGTGTGGGGAATGCGCTATATCAGCTGGGCACTGTATGGACTCATCAGATGGGCACATGGGTTCCTCAGTTGGGCACTAAATGGGTTCATCAGTTGAGCACTGTATGGGTTCATCAATTGTACAGTATTGGTTCATCAATGGTACATTATGGGCTCATCAGCTGGGCACTGTATTGGTTCATCAGCTGGGCACTATGGGTTCATCAGCTGGGCACTGTATGGGTTCATCAGCTGGGTAGTGTAAGGGTTCATCCGCTAGGCACAGTATGGGTTCACTAGCTGAGCGCAGTATGGGCTCATCAGCTGGGCACTATGGGATCATCAGCTGGGTACTGTATGGGTTCATCAATTCTACACTATGGGTTCATCAACTGTACACTATGGGTTCATCAGCTGGGAACATAATGGAATCATCAGCTGGGCAATATGGGTTCATCAACTGTACACTATGGGTTCTTCATCAACTGTGCACCATGCATTCTTCATCAACTGTACACTATGGGTTGTTCATCAACTGTACACTATGGGTGGGTCATCAACTGTACACTATGGGTGGGTCATCAACTGTACACTATGGGTTGTACATCAACTGTACACTATGGGTGGGTCATCAACTGTACAATATGGGTTCGTCATCAACTGTACACTATGGGTTCGTCATAAACTGTGCACTGTGTTCTTCATCAACTGTACACTATGGGTTCTTCATCAATTTACACTGGGTTCTTCGTCAACTGAACACTATGGGTTCTCTGTCAACTGTAAACTATGGATAACAGTTCTTCATAAACTGTACACTATGGCTGTTCATCAAGTGTACACCATGGGTTCCTCATCAATTGTACACTATGGGGGCGAGTGAATAGAATTTAACGTTGCGTTCAACAATATTTCAGCTATATCACGACGAGCCAACTAAGCACCACCCAGCCCAGTTGTGCTCCTGCTACTTCAAAGAAGAAATCTTTGAAGCAGCATGGAACCAGACACCCTCCATCCACCCTATACAGGGATTCATAGAAGTCCAAATTTTACGAACCGAAGTCCGGAAAATTGAGGTTTTTTACAGTCAAATTGAGTTAAAATAAAATTTATCGGCATTTTTTCCCCCTAAAGTTGAGTATATAAATTTTTTACAAACCAGGGGGATTTTTTCCCCCACAAAGTTGAGTATATAATTTTTTTTACAAACCAGGGTAAATGTCACCTTCTATGAACCTTGTCTACTGTTACCAATTTATGTGTTTTTAACCTTTTGTGTAATTAAAATCATTTTGTGTGGTTGATTGCGTTTTATAATCCACATTTCCATCATTAGGTTGTCAGAAAGAAACGATGAAAAACAAAATCATACTGGTTTATAAAATAGTTACACAATGATTGTATAATAGGAGTCTTGATGATGATATTGTTTTGATAGAATATTGTTAACAAAAAAAAAAGGAAAAAAATAACGAAACACTTCAAAAACGCTTGCAAGCGACCGTTGCCACAGGAAGAGTTCACTCCCTTATCATGAGCTCAAAATGCAGGCTGTACGTTCGTGTCAATATTCGTTTGATCAGGCAAAAGTGAAAATGATACAGTATTACTATTTTCTCAAGACAGCCACACAGAACACACAAAGAAATACTTGCGATTGGCATTCGTCGAAGACGAGTCACAACATGTGTTTATTATCGTTTGTATCTCCCTCAGTTCGAAGAAACGAAATCAAAACCAAACAAAAATGGCGTCTCGATTGTACAGTGAAAATACATTTCATAAGTATTCAGGATTCTTCCACGGAAATATACGATATAACTAAAATTACCTCGGACGAACCAGTCTCGGATGAATATATCCCGTTAACAGATTAAGTCGTCCGAGGTAAATTCAGAACAGCTGATGGAGTTTACATTTGACGTTGTTGTTGCTGCCGACAGATTCATATTTGCTACCGCGACCATGGCGTTCATTTGAGCTTTACCAGATGATTTCCCCCGACAACCGGGTATTGAAATTGCGAATTTCCAAAGCTTGAAAATTCAGTTTCCAACACACAAATTGAGTATAAATATTTTGGTGAAAAATATTGATTTTTTACTCAAAAAAAAATCAGTTTTGAACTGAAAAATTGAGTTTTTCAACTCAATCTACGCACCGAAATTCGGTACATAGAACTGATGTGAATGAATCCCTGCCTATAAAACACGGAGGACAGCGCACAAGAAACAGACAGGACGCTTACATGGTGCAATAAAGACAAGTGATATTACAGTGCTAGACATCACATTATCAAGTTCCTGTTGCTTCTCAGCAAACTGCATTGAAGCAACAGGTACCTGAACCCACCCAACCACCCGCTCGGCGTGGTACACTATGGGTTGTTCATCAACTGCACACTATGGGAGAGAGAGAGAGAGAATTGAGATTTAACGTCACGTTCAGCAATATTTGTGCTATATAGCAATGGTCAAACAAAATTATAAGTATTCCAACAGAAACAGGTTAATAACCCAGCAATCGAGAAGTAATCAACACAACACATTAAAAACATGTACACACATCAAAATTTATACAACAAACTGATTTCTCTCAAATTACCTCAAATACAATCTTCTTTTACCCAACTAAAAATATCTTCTAAAGTAGCTCTTCAACAAAAAGAATCTCTTACAATCTTAAAATCTATACAGTCGATCAGAACATGTTTCACTGTGAGATCCTCATGGCTGGTTCCCTCTTCAGTAAATGTTCAGGAGTTAAACGTGCATGACCGATTCTACATCACCTGATCATGGCTTGATCGAAATAATTCTGGCTGATCAGAGGAGTATAGCCTACAGTTTTTTGGAACTCATGAAGTCTGAAATTTTCTGCACTATGGGTTGTTCATCAACTGTACACTATGGGTTGTTCATCAACTACACTATGGGTTGTTCATCAACTGTACACTATGGGTTGTTCACCAATTGTACACTATGGGTTGTTCATTAACTGTGCACTATGTGTTGTTCATCAGCTGTACCCTAAGGATCCATCAACCGTACATGGTATGGTTCATAAACTGTACACTGTATGGTCCATCAACTGTTCACTGTATGGTCTGTCAACTGTACGCTATGTTCCAGCAACTGTACACTATGGGTTCATCGAATGTACACTGTATGGTCCAACTGTACACTGCAAGATTCTTTAACTGTACACTGCATGGTTCATCAACTGTACACTGCATGGTTCATCAACTGTACACTGCATGGTTCATCAACTGTACACTGCATGGTTCATCAACTGTTCACAGTATGGCTCATCAACTGGGCACTGCAACTGTACACTGTATGCTTCATGAACTGTACATTGTATTGCTCATCAACTACACTGTCATCCTCGCGAGCCAGTTTATCAATTGATAGGTTACGATCGATACACTGGCTTGGTTAGTTAGCCATAGCAGTTCTGGATATAAATAGCTCGAAGGCTTTCCACTAAACCGAACCAATCAGTTAGCACGCTGAAGCAGCTCATCAGGCCAACCCGGAGCGAGGTTGGAGTTTTGACTGGTTTGAATTTCACTACCTTTGAAGTTAGGCTGAAATCGACATCTGGTGTTAAAGAGAAAACCGCATGCTTCAGATACCGACACGCTAATTTAAAACAACTGGTGGGGATGAAATGCACAAGATTGTGTAATAGATGCAACGACTCGAGAACTCAACCGAATCACCAAAAAGGTCCATGTAAACCCTCTGCGAGGATTTAGAGATTACCTGGACTTGTGCCGATGCTACACTGTATGGTTGGTTAACTGTACACTGTATGGTTGATCAATGGTACACTGTATGGTTCATCAACTGTACATTGTATGGTTCATCAACTGTACACTGTATGGTTCATCAACTGAACACGGTATGGTTCATCAACTGTACACTGCAGGGTTCATCAACTGTACACGACATGGTTCATCAACTGTATACTGTATGGTTGATCAACTGAACACTATGGTTCATCAACTGCGCACTGTATGGTTGATCAACTGTACACTGTATGGTTGATCAACTGAACACTATGGTTCATCAACTGCGCACTGTATGGTTGATCAACTGTACACTGTATGGTTCATCAACTGTACACTGCATGGTTCACCAACTGTACATTACATGGTTCATCAACTGTATACTGTATGGTTGATCAACTGAACACTGTATGGTCCATCAACTGTACACTGTATGGTTCAACAACTGTATACTGTATGGTTCATCAACTGTTCACTGTATGGTTCATCATCTGAACACTGTATGGTTGATCAACTGAACACTGTATGGTGCAACAACTGTACACTGTATGGTTTACTGTCACACTAAGTGTATGGTTCATGAGCTGTTCACTGTATGGTTCAACTAGGTACTGCAACAGTACACTGGTTCATCATCTGGGCACTGCAACTGTGCACTGTGCGGTTCATCAACTAGGCAATGTATGGGTTGATCAACTGTTCACTGTATGGTTCATCAACTGGGCAATGTATGGTCTGTCAACTGTACGCTATGTTCCAGCAACTGTACACTATGGGTTCATCGAATGTACACTGTATGGTCCAACTGTACACTGCAAGATTCTTTAACTGTACACTGCATGGTTCATCAACTGTACACTGCATGGTTCAACTGTACACTGCATGGTTCATCAACTGTTCACAGTATGGCTCATCAACTGGGCACTGCAACTGTACACTGTATGCTTCATGAACTGTACATTGTATTGCTCATCAACTACACTGTCATCCTCGCGAGCCAGTTTATCAATTGATAGGTTACGATCGATACACTGGCTTGGTTAGTTAGCCATAGCAGTTCTGGATATAAATAGCTCGAGGGCTTTCCACTAAACCGAACCAATCAGTTAGCACGCTGAAGCAGCTCATCAGGCCAACCCGCAGCGAGGTTGGAGTTTTGACTGGTTTGAATTTCACTACCTTTGAAGTTAGGCTGAAATCGACATCTGGTGTTAAAGAGAAAACCGCATGCTTCAGATACCGACACGCTAATTTAAAACAACTGGTGGGGATGAAATGCACAAGATTGTGTAATAGATGCAACGACTCGAGAACTCAACCGAATCACCAAAAAGGTCCATGTAAACCCTCTGCGAGGATTTAGAGATTACCTGGACTTGTGCCGATGCTACACTGTATGGTTGGTTAACTGTACACTGTATGGTTGATCAATGGTACACTGTATGGTTCATCAACTGTACATTGTATGGTTCATCAACTGTACACTGTATGGTTCATCAACTGAACACGGTATGGTTCATCAACTGTACACTGCAGGGTTCATCAACTGTACACGACATGGTTCATCAACTGTATACTGTATGGTTGATCAACTGAACACTATGGTTCATCAACTGCGCACTGTATGGTTGATCAACTGTACACTGTATGGTTGATCAACTGAACACTATGGTTCATCAACTGCGCACTGTATGGTTGATCAACTGTACACTGTATGGTTCATCAACTGTACACTGCATGGTTCACCAACTGTACATTACATGGTTCATCAACTGTATACTGTATGGTTGATCAACTGAACACTGTATGGTCCATCAACTGTACACTGTATGGTTCAACAACTGTATACTGTATGGTTCATCAACTGTTCACTGTATGGTTCATCATCTGAACACTGTATGGTTGATCAACTGAACACTGTATGGTGCAACAACTGTACACTGTATGGTTTACTGTCACACTAAGTGTATGGTTCATGAGCTGTTCACTGTATGGTTCAACTAGGTACTGCAACAGTACACTGGTTCATCATCTGGGCACTGCAACTGTGCACTGTGCGGTTCATCAACTAGGCAATGTATGGGTTGATCAACTGTTCACTGTATGGTTCATCAACTGGGCAATGTATGGGTTGATCAACTGTGCACTGTATGGTTCATCAACTGGGCAATGTATGGGTTGATCAACTGTTCACTGTATGGTTCATCAACTGGGTAATGTATGGGTTGATCAACTGAACACTATGGTTCATCAACTGTACACTGCATGGTTCATCAACTGTACACTCTATGGTTCAACTGTACATTGTATGGTTCAACAACTGCACACTGTATGGTTGATCAACTGAACACTGCATGGTTCATCAATTGTATGTTGTATGGTTGATCAACTGTACACTGTATGGTCCATCAACTGTACACTGTATGGTTCATCAACCGCACACTGTATGGTTCAACTGTACACTGTATGGTTAATCAACTGAACACTGTATGGTTGATCAACTGTACACTGTATGGTTCAACAACTGTTTACTGTATGGTTCATCAACTGTATACTGTATGGTCCATCAACTGTACACTGCATGGTTCATCAACTGTACACTGCATGGTTCATCAACTGTACACTGCATGGTTGATCAACTGAACACTGTCTGGTTCATCAACAGAACACAGTATGGTTCACCAACTGTACACTATGATTCATCAACTGTACACTGCATGGTTCACCAACTGTACATTACATGGTTCATCAACTGTATACTGTATGGTTGATCAACTGAACACTGTATGGTTCTTCAACTGAACACTGTATGGTTCATCAACTGAGCACTGCAACTGTACAATGTATGCTTCATCAGCTGTATACTGTATGGTTCATCAACTATATATTGTATGGTTCATCAACTGTATACTGTATGGTCCATCAACTGTACACTGCATGGTTCATCAACAGTACACTGCAAGGTTCATCAACTGTACACTGCATGGTTCATCAACTGTATACTGCATGGTTCATCAACTGAACACTATGGTTCATCAACTGAACACGGTATGGTTCACCAACTGTACACTATGGTTCATCAACTGTACACTGCAGGGTTCGTCAACTGTACACTGCATGGTTCGTCAACTGTACATTGCATGGTTCGTCAACTGTATACTGTATGGTTCATCAACTGAACACTATGGTTCATCAACTGGGCAATGTATGGATTGATCAACTGAACACTGTATGGTTGATCAACTGTACACTATATGGTTGATCAACTGTACACTGTATGGTTGTGCAACTGTACACTGTATGGTTCATCGACTATATTGTATGGTTGATCAACTGTACAGTGTATGGTTGTTCAACTGTGCACTGTATGGTTCATCAACTGGGCAATGTATGGGTTGATCAACTGTGCACTGTACGGTTCATCAACTGGGCAATGTATGGGTTGATCAACTGTTCACTGTATGGTTCATCAACTGTAAACTCACTGTACGGTTCATCAGCTAGGCACTGTACGGATTTATTAACTTCACGTTGTATGGTTCATCAACTAGGCAGCATAGAATTTCATTAACTGGGAACTGAATGGGCTCATTAAGTGGACAATGTATGGTTCAGAGCAGATCTAATGCTACCATTTTTATAGTGCTGTCCCACTGATATATCATGCCGTAGGCCGACATGACACCCCACTAAGTCACATTATACTGACACCGAGCAAACCAGTCCTTGTTCTATCCTCTTAATGCTGAGCATAAGCGAGGAAGCAACAAGTTCCATTTTTCAAGTCTTTGGTATGACCCGGCCTGGGTTTGTACCGACGCTCTAACCATTAGGCCACCGCAGTGCGGTCACTATGGTTCATCAACTGTACACTAGTTATAAGACATTGTGTAGCTTCAATGTGGTATTGGAGAGTTTCAAGGTTTTTTTCGAATGTCAAATGTAACCTATTACAATAAGTTAACATACATTGTAGAAAAATTATGGGGTGTGGAGACCATTAGCTAAAACCTTTCAGCTTTGCAGCATCTCAATAGCGCGGTATGTGACCAGAGACTGGGGGGAGTACACGCGACCAGAGTCTTGTGGGTGGGGAACTACATGTGACCATACATGTGACCAGATTTGGAGGGGGAGTACATGTGACCAGAATAGACTAGTACATGTATTTGAATAATGGTTCACTGTTAAATGTTCAGTGTTGTTTTAATGGATCAGGGAGAAGAATATATTCCTATATACCAGATCAGACTGGACAGGTGTGTGTGTGTGTGTGTTAACTGTGTTTACAGCAGTATTGTGCCTATTATTAGTTTGATTTACATTCTGAGCACACAAATCATGTCCCATATTGTGACTTCCTAACAGGAAACACAATCACATGATGTTCATCAGTCATGCTAGTAGCCTCACTACACTGATGATCACTGATCAGGGGTCATCCAGTGATGGACAGAACATATGCTGCGATGAGATAGATTCAAAACAGGCTATCGCAAATAAACCACCAGTATATTGGTCACAACATTTTAGGGGGATATGTTTACTAAATGGTCTGGAATTTATTGTAAATGTACTGTCCGGGGAATTGTCCCATATTCAAATGACATATATGACAAAATTACAGCCACATTACTACTGTGCATGTTTAGGCCATCAATAATAATATGTGTTTTTCAGGTATTGACCAAGTTCCATCAAAAAGTGGGTGGGTAGAAAATTGTTTTATCATTTTTTAAAATACTATTTTGAAAAATATCTGTAATATCAAGAACTTTCAAATGAAAGATTTGACACTCATTTCCTAGATTGAAGTTCCATACTTCAAATAGACAGTTGCAAGTTAATACGATTAATCTGTGATAGGGCTAGACATGCTACATGTACAAAAACAAATATTGCATGTTGTGGAGGGAGCTTTCGAGAGCTGACAAATCATGCCCCACACTACAACATGCAATACTTCTTTATTATACTGAATGTCATATTCCACTACACCCCATGTATTATACAAAATAACGTTATTACATATAAAGAAGGAAGACCAGGTGCTATCTAATTCCAATAGACACGACTTTACGACCAGTTCAGTGGGTTTTGTTTGACGTCAGGATTTTCTTCATGCACCCAGTTGCACTCCCCCGGAAGGGGGATACACCAATCGGTTAACAGTGATACAATGTATGGCCCTACATTTTACGATCCAATTTTTGATTAAAACCATTTTTATAAAATTAAGAACTAGGCCTACTTGTTTTGTCAATTACAATGGTAAGATTCATCCGTAAATATGTGATAAATAGATTACAATATACCAATTTCTATATATCGTCCCTGGCATCATCCCTCGACCCCCATATCAGCCTTCGGGACTTCTGCCCTCTGGCCGATATGGGGTCGCAGGCTGATAACAGGGCCAGTATGGAAATGGGTAATTATACAATAATCTCCATTTAATCCTTGTCATGGAGATATTGACACGGATTGATACTGAAACCAAAACCGATTGTCATGTACACACATCTTGTTGATAGACATGTCAGAGAAAGGGTATAAATACAGAGATGAATGAATGGAAGTAATACCTGAATAGAACGACAAGATCTTGAAAATGTCCTGGTCACTAGGCGGCTTGCTAGGGAGTATTCACAGATCAGACTGTCTGATCTTTTGATACATTTAGCAATCATTTATCTGGCAACATATATACCATCGTAACATACAGAGAATCATGGAATCGTGAGCGCTGTATTTGGACAGGGTGTATGTATGGTAGAGGATTTACAGACAGATAGCATACATGAATGTGTGCATGTACCCCTGAATGTTTCCTTTGGGACAAGTCATGTGTTCATGTTAGAAGACAAACAGCCATGCCTGCTCATGGCTGTACACTCAACATGTTGAAGAAAAGGTTTAATACAGGTAAATACAAACACCTAAAGGTCTCTGAACTAAGCCTTGTCACAACTTCCTAAACAACCACATCATGACCCTGTGATGACCCTGTAGTTTACATCATGATTACAATCAGATTAGACTCAGTCTGTCACCTAGCTCTACAGATTTAGCTTCCTGATAATACACATATGTAGTCATGTGACAATGTCCTTCTCATTTTCCAGGTATGATAAATCTCTAGACAGAAGGGGAACACAAGTTAATTACATGTTCATGTAATGAGTAATTTAATTAAATATAATCAGTATTAATTATTCTGTTGAGGTAAGCTTACATGTGAGTTCCCATTCATTCAGACATTGCCTCAAATAAAACAGTATACTATTTATCAGCTGGTTCCCCCACACAATCAGACACTTCCTCAAACAGTATATCAGCTGGATCCCCCGCACATTCATACACTGCCTCAAACAATAATTATTTATCAGCCCCACCCCCCTGCCTCAAACAATAATTATTTATCAGCCCCACCCCCCCACACATTCATACACTGCCTCAAACAATAATTATTTATCAGCCAGACCACCCACACATTCTTACACTGCCTCAAACAATAATTATTTATCAGCCAGATTCCCCACATATTCACTCATTATCCTCAAACAAAAATTATTTATCAGCCAGACCCCCACACATTTATACGCTGCCTCAAACAATAATTATTTATCAGCCAGACCCACACATTCATACACTGCCTCAAACAATAATTATTTATCAGCCAGACCCACACATTCATACACTGCCTCAAACAATAATTATTTATCAGCCAGACCCCCACATTCATACACTGCCTCAAACAATAATTATTTATCAGTCAGACCACCCACACATTCATACACTGCCTCAAACAATAATTATTTATCAGCCAGACCCACACATTCATACACTGCCTCAAACAATAATTATTTATCAGCCAGACCCACACATTTATACGCTGCCTCAAACAATAATTATTTATCAGTCAGACCACCCACACATTCATACACTGCCTCAAACAATAATTATTTATCAGCCAGACCCCCACATTCATACACTGCCTCAAACAATAATTAGTTATCAGTCAGACCACCCACACATTCATACACTGCCTCAAACAATAATTATTTATCAGTCAGACCACCCACACATTCATACACTGCCTCAAACAATAATTATTTATCAGCCAGACCCACACATTCATACACTGCCTCAAACAATAATTATTTATCAGTCAGACCACCCACACATTCATACACTGCCTCAAACAATAATTATTTATCAGCCAGACCCCCACACATTTATACGCTACCTCAAACAATAATTATTTATCAGTCAGACCCCCACACATTCACACACCGCCACAAACAATATGTATTTATCAGCCAGATCCCCCACACATTCACACACAGTCACTGCCTCAAACAATAATTATTTATCAGCCAGATCCCCCACACATTCATACACTGCCTCAAACAATAATTATTTATCAGCCAGATCCCCCACACATTCATACACTGCCTCAAACAATAAGTATTTATAAGCCAGATCCCCACACATTCATACACTGCATCAAAACAATAATTATTTATCAGCCAGATGCCCTACACATTCATACACTGCCTCAAACAATAATTATTTATCAGCCAGACCCCCCACACATTCATACACTGCCTCAAACAATAATTATTTATCAGCCAGATCTCCACACATTTATACACTGCCTGAAACAATAATTATTTATCAGCCAGATCCCCCACACATTCATACACTGCCTCAAACAATAATTATTTATTAGCCAGATCTCCACACATTTATACACTGCCTGAAACAATAATTATATCAAAAGCTTTTCCTAATGCAGCCTACCAACAGTGCTTCGTTGTATTACAACAACAACAACACAGACTGACAATCCTATAGTATAATAGGTGCGCGAAAATGACGCTCCTCAAAAGAAAATTAGGAGTGTGATGGAGCGCGAGCGCGATTAAACGGCCAGGCTAAACTTCTTATATTTTAAAATGTGGAAACTACTTTTCTGACGTCAGCAGGAATTAAAAAAAAAAACGCAAAATTGAAATTTTAATTTTTTTCTGAAAATCGGAAACCCCACGTCGGCGGATTATCCCCTTTTGTTCCCTGTCAGCGTCAGTGCTAGTTCATTTCGCATATGAACCTTGACTGCGGGCTGTGTCACGTGGTGTTTGTGGCCTCGCTTCGATTCTTTTGTTCTTCCTTCTACCATCAGGGAAGCCATGCTGAAACTGCCCGCTGATTTTAGCACACACTAACTTAGATGGTTTGATATAATTTATTGCGGACCCAACCATAATTACTAGTGGTGCGACTTGGATGGAAACATACCAAAGATAAGTTTTTGCATGGTGAGTAGACATGTCATTGCTTTATTTCGACAAAAACAGTGGATTTTTAGGGGTCGGTGTGGTGCTATGCGTGGCTCCTATGGACAAAATGACATTTTCTATAGGACATTCTGGCTCGCGATAACTCCAGCATATTAAACAAGACCCTGAACGATCCATTTTATTGGACAAGGTTGACTTGGGCCCATAATACCATTGTAGGAGCTGCTAGGACTGTCATATTTTTTTCTGGGAATTAATTTATTGCACAATCATTTTGACATTTGCATGTATACGATTTCTTGAATAAAACGTATTTGGACTTTATTATCAGATGGATACCAAACTCATCTGTGAATTTTCAAAGTACTACTTGAAGTTTTTGTCGGGAGTCCGACTTGATTGATGATGACATGTCGTTAAAAACAACAACAACTTCAACTTGCACTGCAGAAATGTTGCTGCTGTTGTTGTTGTACGGTATAGCAGTATCATTACTATCAATATGGAGATGTGCACGTTGACACGTGAAGTAGTAACACATGTTTGTCATAATTTTCTCCATGTCAAAGGAGAACAAAAGATTGAAATATCTACCTCTTCCGGTGCCCAGGAAGTAAGTCAGTCCCCTACTGTAATTCAAATCTTGGGCGATTCCCAGGTAGCTGGCCATCCGCAAAAACGTTGGGAGCATCGGGGATAAGCGAAAACTCCGTCGCACGCTGTTGAGCGCCGAAGTTGAAGGTGAAGGTCGGATGTTTCCGCCAGTATTTTATACTCTCGGTCAGCTGACTCTGACGCGGAATGTGGGATTCCCCGAATTCATTCATAAAATAGTTCAGATGGGGTCAAGCATGATACTGACTGAGAGGCAAGGCCTACACGTGACCGATTTTGTCACTGAATCCGGCTTTATTGACGCGAGGATTTATGTTAGGCTACTTAACCCCACAAAAATGACTTGGCGGCCATCCAGAATACTTCTATTTAGTAAAAGTAAATTAAATCAACTATTTTAAAAAATAAATTTAGTAAAATCAAATCCCGCCCCTCCCTGGGTATGGAAAATAGAGAAATGGATATTAGACAGATACAGTTGGGGAAAAGTTAACAGTTCGTTAATTAACAATCTAATATCTTCGCACATTAGTCACTTAGTCAGACATGTCACTTGGCAGAACTTCACCAGCTGTGTCTTTTAAATTCAGATTTTCATTCACCAGTTCGCGATAATAATTTTTCCGTCAAAAAAATATTAAATCGCTAGATTTTGCCACTTTCCTTAATTTTAATATTCCAGCTATCTAGACCATCAGTTGAACCATAATATGGAAAGATTCGCCAATTCATTAAAAGTTCATTTTCAAAATTAACATTTTCGAAATTTCGTTAATTCTAAAAACCTCTATAGTACGGCGGATTTCAGATTTTGTGGGATAACTCTAAGGCGACTAATTGGGCTGCTGGACCTAGATTATCTAGAAAAGACCGCATACAAAATTATAGTTTTGTCAAAAATACAAGTTTTTAGATTTGGAGCACGCTCTGGGAGAAACAACATGGCTGATGCTCAAAATGTCGGACAAAAGCGACGGAGAGAATCACTCATGAAGACATATTTCTCACGGTAGGCATATAAATTAACTATTGCAGAGTACCAGGGAGTGTTCGGAGGAAATGAAGATGCACGTTTCTCTCTAAAAAAAGTTGAGTGAAATTTCACTCAATTAAGAGTGGAAATTCATCCCACTCAAAACTTGAGTGAGATTTTCACTCAACTTGAGTTACTTTTCACTCAACTTGAGTTAAATGCACTCAAGTTGAGTGACATTCACTCAAGCATAAGAGTGGAAATTCATCCTACTCAAGTTGAGTGAACTTGAGTGGTTTTAACTCAAGTTGAGTGAAAAGTAACTCAAGTTGAGTGAAAAGTAACTCAAGTTTGAGTGAACAGGTACATTTCACTCAAACTTGAGTGGAACAGTTCACTCAAGTCTTTTTTAGAGAGTTCATTCGTGATCAGATTATATTTTACTCCAGCACATTTGGCACAATTTGCCAGGTCAAGATGTTAAAATCACACTGAAGTCCATAATCTGGAAATCTACAGTTGCAGTTTAATGTATATGGCAAGAATAGTTGATTTCGCTTTAGCTGAACCCATCTCACAGTGTTTGCGTTACAAGCGTCTAGTCCGCCATTCAGTACTCAGCCATCGTCCATTAATAAAATATCTGCGTCGTTAATCCAAAGACATTCCATATTTCATATAACAGCATTAGCACCCAATTCAAAAATCAATCATAGTATACAAACATAGGCTAGTTTCCTACAAGAGAGAAGCGGCCAACACTTTCCAATGATGCCGGCAAGACCTCATGATGTTCCAAAAATACCAAATCCGTATCGCCGATCACTATTCTTAATCCATATGATATTCGTTGTAAAGCCGTCATCTAGAGAATTATGTATCTCAGTCACGCTTTGATTGTAACTGTTCATATGAACACCATGAGGATGTTGAAGTACATAGGTTCATACGGTTCCTAGCCCCGGGTTAAGCGGGATTAGACACAAGTTACGAAACGTGACACCATAGATCTTACACGCTATACGCTCATATTTTGCTATCAGCATGCCATATGTATCGCCAAATTTGAGAAAATTTGAGTGGAGGCGATTGGTGGTATAGCCCTATTTTATAAGTTTCCGCAATAATGTTTTGTGACATTGATTAAAATCGTCACATTTAACACAGGATCTAGTAAATGTTACTAGGCGAGATCTGTATACGTCATATGCAGGTCCCACTGAAATATTGCTGTCCAGAAAGGGATAGTTTACCATGTCGAAATTATAATCATCTCTTTTGTCATAGAGTCGTCGAGAGAGAAGGCTCGCTTCATTTTGTAGAGAAATAGGTCTAAATATGATTTGTCGTTAAGGTTGTCTGTAGTTTCCTTAAAATCCATATAAGGTCTTCAATTTGCGTCATTTATATAGCTATTATCCACAGCGAGAAAATCGTCTATATAGCGTTTGGTGAATGAGAAGGAACGGGCTTTCAATTGACCGGCTTTTGAAAGCGCCTGTATATAGTCATATTCATAAGAGAACAGATATAGATCAGCCAACAAGGGAGCACAATTATATATAATACCCACTGGAATACCTATATACTGTTGATATATTGTGTTGCCAAATTTTCCATAGATGTTTTTGATGAGTTCAAGGAACTCTGTAAACAAAGAAACATCTGTAAAGAAAGAAACATCCCATGAATGACATCCCCTGTATGTAGTAGAGCTAAATAATGCTTTATGGCTTCTAACTTTAATATATCAGCGATCACTCTTCTTCAACACAGATACTATTAATGAACTTAGACGGTCAACAAGGTCCTGATGAGGGATTATAGTATAGAGTCGAGATATCCCATGTGGATACAGTTCTGTACGGTATGTGACCTTTAGCATCAAGCTCTTCCGTAAGAACTTTTGAGTTTTTCAATATTCATATACATTTTGACGCCAAAGGTTTTAGAAATAGTGGCGTAATACCTTTTCCAAAATGTTCTTACCTTACCTCATGAAGGGCCCTCGTCAACAGGGTTGAAAGAAGCTTGGTGGTGCAGATTCTAGAACCATGCAGCTACGAATCTAGCTTTGTGTGGTGATTTATGCATTTTGGGAGTCCAGTATACTTTTGGTATGTCGTTATGATTGGTTCGAAGACATATACCTCTTTCCTTGAGAAACGTTTTGTGACTGTTAAACAAATCTTCCCGAGTAAATGCAGTTTGGGAGTAAGTAGACGTATTTAATGATAGGATGCTCACACTCAATTCCTTAACCAGCATCTGGTAACAGTAATATTTACATATGAATATTATACTATTTGGAGCCTTGTCAGCTGTGATTATGACAAATTTACAGATCTGCTAGAACTTCTTGCGAATTGAGGTTTCTCAGTACCTGTTTTGCTTGGGGAAGAGTACTTCTGTCAATTTTGGCGGCTCTTGGTTAGGTCCAGCCAGTCGGCGAAAACGGGACGTATAATACATGCATGAGTATGGGGTCAACAACAGATTCAACTTTTTCTGCTTAGACCTGTTCCAAAACAGTCAGAACTATCTTCTGATCGGCCTTCAGTTCTATTTTTCTCGGCTCTCTATATTTAGGTCCCTTCATCAGGGGTGTTCTTTGGTCCTTGTCACTCACTCTATCAAGATTACCGGTCACAATATATTTGCATGGTATATAGATAAAGTTCGACGATTCACAACCATAGCCACCCGACGTGCATAAGTTCCAGTCAAACTCCATTTGAGTGAATATTTTGGTGGCTATAGATTTAGTATACTTATATAAAATACAAGGGGGGTTCTGTGAACTTAAAATAGTTTGGTACAGAGTTCCGTACCTGTCAATTAATGATGTCAATTCTTTTATCTAAGTAGTTGAGTTTCAAGAAAAGCCGGCCTTGAGATGTTTCGATTATGTTTACTGGACGATACAATCGAAAAAGCGCTATATCTTAACAAACTTTGTGATTGTAGGTAGCATTATATTTCCTGAAAACACGGATCGTTTTATATCTCTGGCTATAAGAATCAAACATGATTTCCACGTAAAAGCGCCCGTCACCAAAAAACCCCGCCCTTTTTCGCACATAAATAACCCCACATTTCTTCGTAGACCATATATTAGCATGCTGTTTTTCTATATTCGCTTCCTATAATCTCCGGAAACACGCCAATAGCAGAGAAGATGTGTTTTAAGATGGACTTATCTTTCTAATAATTTATAAACCTGATCAACTCGGGAAGTTCGAAATTGTCAAGGGAAAAAAGTTGCATTTTACTGAAAAACATTGTAGAAAATATATACATTTGCAGGAACTGTTTACATTGAACAAAGTAAAAGTTCAGAGCATTAATTTTAAAATAAGAAGTGATAAATTCATCCTGGGTATATTGTTTTGGAGAAATTGTGTAATTAATAAAGCTCTTTTACCCAGAAGATTTAATATGCGCACTCGTGCGATTCCGTGGCGATTTTTTTTTTGTGATTCCGTCACGGACTATAGACTTAACCCCTATGATGATCCAATCACTCTTTTCTCACGAGGAAAACAGTTTTATCATCCTTAGGTACTGCATCTTAGTAAGAGATGGCATATAAGGATAAAAAAATATATATATAAAAAAATTATACCGGCAACAGTAGTCATAATGGAGGACTTTCACTATGATTCCGTCACGGACATTTCCAAATATAAAATAACGAAATATCTGCAATATTTCAGAGGATATTATACTTTATTTGAAGCTTTACATCTGTAACTAAGCGATAAGACGTAGAAAGTCAGCTTATAGAGAAGACATACTCAGTAACGAGCTATTCAAACTTTGAAGTACCTTCCTATGGTGTTCTATTTGTGCCAATTTGATCTCGCGCGTCGACTTGCAAAAGTCGACGCACGACGCGAAAAGTCGACGTCGTGTTTTGAAACGCGACGTCGCCCTTTCCGTCGCGCGTCGCGCGTCGACTTTTACAATGTTAAAGAGATAGGCCAAAACTCGACGTCGCGTTTCAAAAGTCGACGTCGCCTTTTGGCCTATCTCTTAGCATTGTAAAAGTCGACGCGCGACGGAGAGGGCGACGTCGCCTTTCAAAACGCGACGTCGACTTTTCGCGTCGCGCGTCGTGCGTCGACTTTTGCAAGTCGACGCGCGAGATCAAATTGGCACAAATAGAACACCATACCTTCCAAACCGTGATTTCGTTCCGCTGGAATTCATGTAAAGCTCACAGAGGTAACCATACAGGACTGTGCGTAAGCTATATATGTGTACTACTGAGTGTGTTATTTAAACCCACTAAGTACGGTAATTAAAAGTGATATGATCGTGAATGAACGCACTATCAAAGTTTCTCCAACCATGGATGCGATTTCTCCTTGGGTGTGGGGGAAGTAGAAAACCTGGGTAATATTGGATATATTTGAACAGCGGTTGGTAATAGACGTCTATGATCTGAATACTAAAGCTACTCCGGTGTAAGGATGTGAGTAGTATAGTAAGGTTAAATTCGGGTTCCTTGATCTACTTTCATGAGCAAATTGAGGCCCCTTGACCTACTTCCAGTCACATGACCGGACTCAGAGGTCAAGGGGCCTCAATTTGCTCACGAAAGTAGGTCAAGGGACCCGAATTTAGCCTTACAGAGGTCACAGGTTAAGGGGCCTCAATTTGCCCTTTAAGTGCAGAAAGGTAAATAGACACGAATTTAGCCTTACGGATAATAATGGTGCGCATGGGTCAAAGGTCACTTCCGGACACGTGACCGGACTCAGAGGTCAAAGGTCATGGAGCCTCAATTTGCTCTTTAAGTGCACAAAGGTCAATGGACCCGAATTTATCCTGAAGGATAATAATGGTGCGGAGAGGCCAAATGTCACTTCCGGTCACGTGACCAGAACCGGAAGTTACGTCACAGAGGTTATATGCAAATTTCCGGTCACGTGACGACCAGCAAGAGTTATCTGCCCCTACATAAGACCTCAGTGACTTCCAATGTTAATCTACGGGGAATGCATGTATGGGATAGGGGTAGTCATTTTTTTTCTTGTTGTGGATTTTACTACGTGTTGTGGCATCTTGTATTTGTTTTGTTTTTTGTCTCGCCATGTAGAACACGATGGTAGGGGTCTCGAGGCCAGGGGTTGACTTTCGCTGAAAAGTTCAGGAAGGTCTGGGGTGGACATGTAAGGTCCATTCTGGCGCACTGGACAATAGTCGCAATGGGGACCCCACTCATGGACATTTGCGGTATGGGGTTTGGACTCTTGTTTTCTTCATCTCGAGCTGTAGAACACGATGGGAGGGGTCATGCGTTGGGTTGTGTGAGGTATCAGTTTGAAGCATTCTTGGGGGAGCGTCCAACTGGATGGGTGTGGGGTGGGAATATCGTCTATCTGTGGATACGCAGTAGAAAAAGGTTTTGTGGTCGCGACGGACCAATATTGGTCCGATTAGGCCGTATGATGTGTTATCGTGAAGCTCTCGTGGGGGGCCATCCGACTGGGTTAGTCCTGTATCCTATAGCCCGAAGGGCATAGGGTACAGCAGGGCGCGGGTGCACGCGTACGATGACGTCACTTCCGAGCTTCAAGAGCTCGGAGCTCTTATGCGCGCGATGACGTCATTGCCGGCAATGTCCAGTGATGACGTCACTGTCATCAAGGGCCAGGGGCCAATGGTCAAACTATGTGCGTGTGATTGAATGGTTGACAATGCGTAAAGGCGCTATGATAGGGTGTTAATGCGTTGAGATAAGGCGTTAAGGCGTAAAGCTATGGCGTTAAGCGTTGGGACGGGCGTTAAGACGAAACAACGGGCGTTGACGGGCGTCACTGCATTTCGATGAATTAGTGGCAAGTCCATGGAATATCTAGAAAATCAGAGCTTCTGAGCTATTTCACCAGGGCGATGAAGCGTTAAGTTAGGCGTTGGCGGGCGTTACTGTCAAAAAAAACAGCAAGCGTATCCCAAAGACGTGCACAGTTGACGTTCTATTCAGCAGACACTCTACCACGATGTTCACGTGTACGACTTGTTCGAAGCCCTTGCTTTTATGGACAGTAACGCCCGCCAACGCCTAGCTTAACGCGTCAACGCCCTGGTGAAATAGCTCAGAAGCTCTGATTTTCTATATATTCCATGGAATTTCCACTAATTCATCGAAATGCAGTGACGCCCGTCAACGCACGTTGTTACGCCTTAACGTCCGTCTCAACGCCTTAACGCCCTATCTTTACGCCTTAACGCATTATCTCAACGCCTTAACGCCCTATCGTAACGCCTTTTCGCATTGTCAACCATTCAAGCACACGCACATATTCTGACCATTGGCCCTTGGCCCTTGATGAAAGTGGCGTCATCACTGTACATCGCCCGCATCGCGCGCTTAAGAGCGCGCTCCTGCCCGAAGACGCGTAAAACAAACGGATCAGAGCGAATACGGCCGAAAATTGAACTTTCTGAAATGACGGCTTCTGATTGAACAAGAGCCTACGAGAATTGTAAACATATCCAACGCGCCGGCCCCAGTCTGGGTATGATGTGCTGGTGGGGATAATAAAATGATTGACCTGTCGTTCTTGTTGTTGTTCTCTCATCTGTCCACATCATGGCCACCACCACTACCACTACTACCACCACCACCACACACCATCACAACCACCACCACCACAAACCACGACCACCACTACCACAAACTACCACCACACACTCACTCTTGGTCTTTGATATATGTTGGCATTTGTGGAAAGTTGATGCTGGGTCGACATCGGACCTTACAGACTAGTCTTTTGTGTTAAACGCCGTCATTTTCATCTGACGACGATACAGCTCACCAATCTCCAGTGTACGAGTTGTCACAGCGAAACAGCTCGCCAATTACCAATATACGAGTTGTCAGAGCATTTCCATCATAGCTCTTTAGATTTGTATCTAATACCTCTTATGCCGGTGCTAGGGGCCGTGTGGTCATATCATCGAAGTTGCTACATGAACAGGTACAATAAAAGCGTACCTGAGATACAACACATATCAAGAATCGTTAGATTCTTGGTATGTGCTTTAGAATAGGTTAACCGAAAGACTATACTGTGAAGTCATGTGGCTCTGTCAGTATGTCGGCACCTCTTCCCACTTCCCTTATATGTGTTGTAAGTCACTTACTCACTCGCTCACTCACAAACTTACTCGCCATCGTCAGTGCGTCAATGCGCTAAGACGGGCGTTGGGCACGCCTCACGGGCGTTGGGTACTCATTCACTCACTCCTCCTCCTCATCCTCCTCCGCCCTTATCTCCTTCAAACGCAATCCATTGTACCTTCGAAACTCCCCTTTCTCTACTACTCCCGAGTGATCTATATATAGAACAGGGGTTCTCTCAGAAAATTCCCCGAAAAATGAACCCTGACAGTTTCTGCTTTCTGTACTACTCAACTGGATTACTTCCCTTGACTTTGATTTCCCCCAAATTGAGAGACTACACTATCTCAACAACAACAACCACAACATTCTCATTTCTATGACTTCATTTTTTTTTCTGTGAAAACATGCACCCACCCATGACTTGGTCGGCATGGTGGCGCGCTTCACATGGCTACCCTCCCCGATCCAGTACGCCCACTACGGGTTCATCTCGACCCCAAAACGTCCACTCCAATGCCCTTTCCCCACCTTTCCTGTCTGCGCATGCGCAGAATGTTGAAAACGGACGACACACTAATCCAGTCTGATGGCCCCCCACGAGAGCTTCACGGTCCAACCGGACCCCAAACGGTCATTCAAATACCCTTTTCTGCTGCGCATGCGCAGACAGACGATATTCTCACCCCACACCCATCCCGACGCTCCCCCACGAATGCTTCAAACTGATACCTCACACAACCCAATCGGACCACTATGGGTCCACCTAGACCCCAAAACGTACACCTCGATCTGCCTGCCTACTGCGCATGCGTCATCAGCACTTTCCAAAAAACTCATGGCCTCGAGACCCCTCCCATCGTGTTCTACAGCTCGAGATGAAGAAAACAATGGGCCACACCTCATACCGCAAATGCCCATGAGTGGGTTCCCCATTGGGACTAACATTGTCCAGGACGCCAGAATGGACCTAACATGTTCACCCCATACCTGCCTGAACTTTTCAGCGAAAGTCAACCCCTGGCCTCGAGACCCCTCCCATCGTGTTCTACATCGAGAGACAAAAAAAAATACAAGGTGCCACCACCCATAGCAAAATCCACAAGAAACAAGACCACCCGTATCCCATACATGCATTCCCCGTAGATTAACAAATGAAGTGGATATTCCATTGATTCTTCCCCCGAAGAATCTCTTCTAATTTGAGGTGTTTCTTCTGATTTGTCGTCTCAAGCTGAACTCCTTGGTAACGGAAGTCATAGGTCTGTTTTGGCGCCTCAAAACGGCTAATTACTGAGCACTGTTCAACTCACCCCAAGCGTGGATCACATGATTCACACTTCACAGGTACTTATATAGAAACCATTCATTAGATCCTCACCAGTTTTCGATCGGATGGTCAGAACACCATTGATGTGTTTTGCAGTTGACTGAAGTTGAAGCCTCTATCCTTGGTTTTTTGAGTTAGAGGGCTGGATTAATTGAGCCAGTATTGACCTGTTGATCGGATATTAGTGAGCCGTACTCTCTTGAAGTTGAACATTGTTGAACGGATTCACATATCCTTGATTATTGGATCTCGTCGGACTTTTTATTCCGGCGGAAGGTGCGTCGATGTCCCGCAGATCGTACAGAACGAGAGCTCAACTGGACTACGCCATTCTTAATTCTGTTGGGAGAAATTCACTTACCGAGACGCTTCTTATTGACGACATGGAAAGTCAATTCGGGAACCCCCCTGATCAGGATTTGTTTCTCTCGCTGCCAAACGAAAGCGAGGCTAACGCGAGCGGAAGTGTTGAACAACTGAACGTGAGGAAGAGTCTGGCGGCTGAACATTCCACATCAGGGCTTGTTGGTGATTCCCAAGGTGGGAACATCGTGTCCGACGTTGCCCTTATAGCGGATGAAGAAATGCTGCAACTGCGCCAGGAATTGGAGACTCTGAAACAAGAAAAACAGCGGGCCATCGAACAGCGCAGCAGGGAACGAGCCGCTCGGGAGAAGGAGCGCCTGCGCCGAGAAATCGAAAATTCCCGGCGTGAACTCAACACTGCTAAAGGTAATACAGGGGGCTCTAACTCGTTTGATTTACGATCCCACAACACCGGCTTCTCCTTGAACGAATTGCGTCAGGCGGAGCATTTGAGTGAGGCAATCGACAATCGCATGAAACGTTTAGGGCTAGTTGTAGATGGCTCATCTTCCGACGAGGAAACCAATTCCAAAACCGGACAAGCCGGAATGGGTCAACAATCTCAATCCAGTGCTAGGGTTAAAAAGACAACACGATCAGGAATGGAACCCTCCGCAGCTGACCGGGTGCGATTTCCTCAGATCTGGCCTGATTCCATGCTTCAATTTGAAGAATCTTCCAAGATCCAAGATTTGACATTTCAAACTTTTGTCGCTGGAGAATTGGAAATAATCTCCAACGACATGACGCCTAGTGTAGAAAAGGCCGGAAGGCTAAGATTGTTGAAAAAAATTGTTTATTTTCAGAATGTATATGAATGGGGAGCGCTTCTTAATTTCTATGCCGCGTGGTTAAGGCAAATAGAACTAGGATTTCGAACCTGGCACGACGATTCTAGGGATTTAGAAACCCTATTGTTGGCCAGGCATGTTTTATACAAACGACAAGCGTACAGCCCAGCCCGAGGCTATACCAAAATTTCAGGGGGTGGGGCAAAAGAAAAAGAGAGTGATTCAGTTTGGTTTTGCTCAGCTTATCAGAGAAACAAATGCTCCCAGAGCGCTCCGCATTCCGCCTCATTTCGCGGCAGTATGCGTCAGGTTTTGCATATATGTGCGTCGTGCTGGTTAAAAGATAAAGTTAAGGAGCACCAGAATGCTCTACCTCTTGTCCAGCTCAGAATGGTAAAGCTAAATGACTAGCATTGAATTCGACTCTCAACCCTGAATGTGAAATGGTCATACCTCATTATATGAAACATTCCTTTTCAGCTAGAAACGTAGAAACGTCCCAGCAGTGTGGGGCAGCCATGGAAAGTCCTATAGGTAAATCTGATTCTCTCCCCTTTCTGGACAATGCTCGGTAAGAGGGAGCCAATGTGGCACCTAGTGTGCACAGGAATCCGTCCCCTATTAAGGTTGATTCAGACCTGAACAGTAAAATACTTAATTTCGCAAAGAGGTCGGGCGCCTCTATTATAGATGATATAGCTTATCCAATCATCCAGTCAGGGCGACTCAAGTTACACTGAAACAAGCAGCCAGAGGATGCTAAGTCCCCCGCCGAAATGGCAGCAATATTTTTTAGCATTGTTGGTCTCGAGGGATATACACGAGGGAGGCAATTGCTACTTCATAGGCGTTGGATGCGGAAGGGTCTTTCTGCCCTCCCAAGTTTTAAAATCACTCAGAATGGTTGACTGAACGTTTTTTTGCCTCTGTAATATAGTTTCCATGCAGTGAAGCATGGAAATTATGTAACCGAGAAGCGACCCCAAGTGACATCTCAAGGCATATTATCTGCAAACCAAATTTGACGAGAACTTCAGAAGCTCTTCTTGAGGGTAGTGGTAGGTGTGCTGACATGAAAGCCATAGAAAGCTCCCTGTAGGCCTACATGAAACAACCACACTGACAACTGCATGCCATCATCTGTTAGTCCGAAAAACCACAAGGTGGAATTCAATTCAATTCAGGAAATTGATCATATGCACAGTGTTCACCCAAACTTTAGGAACTCAGTTGTAATTAATATAGTAAGTTACACGTGTGGACACAAATGATTCCTGCAGAAGCTTTAACCTAGGGTACATCATATGATGTGAGATACAATTATTTGATAGCAAAATTTAAGGAAATGTTGTCCTTCATTTAAGATGACACGAAATTAAAAATAAAAAACCGGGTTCAGTATTTCATGTTATACATCTGAAATAAAATATGGTTCGTGCAAATACTTCAGGGTAAATCATATGATGTGGAATAGAATGATTTCATAGCAAAATTGAAGGAAATGTTGTCCTTCATTTAAGTTGACACGGAATTCAAAAACCACAGTACTGCGGGGATTTCCCCGCCAGTTATTTCATATTATACTTCTGAAATAAAATATGGTTCATGCAAAAGCTTTAGGGTAAATCATATGATGTGGAATAGAATGATTTCATAGCAAAATTGAAGGAAATGTTGTCCTTCATTTAAGATGACACGAAATTCAAAAACCACAGTACTGCGGGGATTTCCCCGCCAGTTATTTCATATTATACTTCTGAAATAAAATATAGTTCATGCAAAAAGCTTTAATGTAAATCGTATGATGTGGAATAGAAGGACCGGACAGCAAATTTAAGAAAATGGTGTCCTTCATTTAAAGCGACATGAAATTCAAAACTAACAGAGAGAAGCGGAAGAAAGAAGAAAAAATGACAAACGCATTTAGGGATGCCTAATTATTAGACAAAGCATTTGGAAGTTATCGTTTGTGAAGAATTTGAATGGAACCACGGACATGCACAGAAGATTGGAACAAGACCCAGTGGCGCCACCTTCAGGTGGATCTTGCTGAAACGCATTACCAACCCATGTCTGGTCACAAGGAGTGTGTATGCTAAATTTTGAAGAAATTCGACAAAGCTTTTGGAAATTATCGCCTGTGAAGAATTTGAACAGACATCCACAGACACAAAGAGAGCAAGACCCATTTTAACTGGAACGGACACGAAGAAGCGAAACTCAGTGGCGCCACCTTCAGGCAAATGTTACTGAAATCTAGTACGCAACCGCGTCTTCTCACAAGGAATGCGTATGCCGAATTTCGGAAGAATCCAAGAAAGCGTTTGGAAGTTATCGCTTGCAACTGACATCCGTGGACACAAAGAAGCAAGATCCATTTTGACCCAGTGGTGCCACCTTCAGGCAGATGTTGCTGAAATGCGATATAGACTGGCGTCATTCGCAAGGAATGTGTATGCCGAATTTCGGAAGAATCCAACAAAGCGTTAGGAAATAATCATTCGAACAGACATCCACGGACATCCACGGACATGCACGGACATTCACGGACACATAGAAGCAAGAACCATTTTAAAGTCCCCCGCCGCACCCAGTGGTGCCACCTTCAGGCAGATGTTGCTGAAATGCGATATAGACTGGCGTCTTGTCGCAAGGAATGTGTATGCCGAATTTCGGAAGAATACAACAAAGCGTTAGGAAATAATCATTCGAACAGACATGCACGGACATCCACGGACATGCACGGATATTCACGAACACATAGAAGCAAGAAGCGTTGCGGCGGGGACAAAAAGGGTTACCACTCCGAGCCCAAATATGGTTCAACTTCATGGTCTGATGAACCAATCACAGCAGCATAATTTTTTGCACCGTAGAATCCCGGTACCCTCTGGCTTAAATATTTCTTTTTGGAGGTGGGTTACCACGACTAGCTAATTTGTGATTTGCTCGAATTTGGATTCCCTTTAGGGTCACATCTACAGATCTCCCGTCATGTTCAAAATCACAAAGGAGCCCGGGATTTTCCAGATCAAATTGACAGATATTTATGCAAAGAATTGACTTACAATGCTATTGTGGGTCCCTTTGATTCTAATCCACTTGAAATTCCTATCAAGGTTTCTCCATTGAACACGGTGCCCAAAGCAGACAGCGCCGAGCGCCGGGTTATATTAGATTTAGGCTTCCCTCGTGGGGGGAGTATCAATGATGGAATTTCCAGGGACGAATATCTGGGGAAATCCGTTAATTTAACATTCCCAAGGGTAGACCAGTTAGTGGATATTATCAAAAGGAAGGGTAGAGGTTGCCTACTCTTCAAAAAGGATCTAAAGAGGGCTTATAGACAGATACCCATACACCCGGGGGACATGCATCTGGTAGCCTTTAAGTGGAGAAACAAGATCTACTTTGACAGGGTGCTCTCTATGGGCCTGCGTTCAGCAGCCCATATTTGCCAAAGAGTCACTTCAACCGTAGCCTATATGTTCAAGCGAAGGGGGTATGACCTCGTTAATTACCTTGATGACCTGACCGGGGCCGACGAACCTCTATTCGCAAACGCCGCCTTTGAGCAGCTTAATCTACTTCTGCAACTTTGTGGCTTAGAGGACTCCCAGGAAAAGAACTGGGCTCCAGCCACAGAGATGAGATATATAGGAGTCTGGTTCAATACAGTGGCGATGACCTTAACAATAACTCCGGATAGGTTCATAGAAATTTTACAACTGGTTGAGGAGTGGCTAGGGCGCGAGAAAGCCACCCTGACAGAGTTGCAGTCTCTTCTGGGGAAATTAAATTTTGTATCCGCTTGTGTCAGACCCGGCAGGTTATTTGTTTCAAGGCTCATTGCCTGGTTACGTACCATTCAGAACTTCAAAAGCCAAGTCTGCATACCAACCACTGTTAAAAAAGACTTGCAGTGGTGGAAAAGATTCCTTGTGTCATATAACGGCATCTCCATGATGATGATAGAGGATTGGTGCAATCCAGATGGAATTTTCGCCTCAGATGCATGTATAACGGGGGGTGGGGGAGTCTGTGGTAGAGAATTCTGCCACTTCTCATTTTCTCGTCACATACAAGCCCGAAATTTGAGCATAAATGCCCTAGAACTGTTAGCCATTGTTATATGCCTTAAGCTGTGGGGTCCGCTATTCACAGGAAAGAGGATTTGCATTTCGTGCAAACGTGCCTTCTGAGCTCATTCAATTGGTTGGGGATTGGAAGAGTGACGCATAAAATATTTACCTAGAGTTGGGTTTGCAAGAGAAGGTTCTGGTCCCGCAATTAATCTAGATCTAGATTTTAAATGATCATGCCTAGTCAAGCTAATCTTCATATTTTCAGAGATCTGCAGTGCAAATAGGGTGTGCATTGTGGGGGATTCTATCATCAAGTATCTAGCCGATATTCACCACACTGACATTTTTTTATTCCCGGGAGCCACCGTCACTTCACTCCTGGGGAGGGCCTGCCGCATTGATTTTAGTGCATACTCGCACGCCGTGATACACGTGGGCACTAATGACGTCAGGTCGTCTTCTAATGCCGTAATGCTGTCTAACTTCCGTAATTTATTGACTCTCTTCAGGCAAAAAAATCCTTCCTTATTGATACCTCTACTACATACAAGAGATATCATTCATGGGATGTTTCTTTGTTTATAGACTTGCTTGAATTTCTCATTAATAATATCTATGTGAAATTTGGCAACACAATATATCAAGAGCATATAGGTATTCCAATGGGTACTAATTGCGCACCCCTGTTGGCTGACCTGTATCTGTTCTCTTATGAATATGACTATATGCAGGCGCTTTCAAAAACCGATCCATTCAAAGCCCGTTCCTTCTCATTCACCAAACGCTATATAGACGATCTTCTCGCTGTGGATAATCGCTATATAAATGACGCAGTGAAGGATATATACCCACCTTCGCTGGATTTGAAGGAGACTACAGATAGCCCTACAGCCACATCATATTTAGATCTATATCTCTACAAAAATGAAGCGGGCATTCTCTCTCGTCGGCTTTGTGACAAAGGAGATGATTACAATTTCGACATCGTAAACTACTCCCTTTCTGGACAGTAATATTCCAGTGGGACCTGCATATGGCGTATACATATCTCGCCTAGTAGCATTTGCTAGATCCTGTGGTAATTGTGACGATTTCAATCAACGTCACAAAACATTGTTGCAGAAACTTATAAAACAGGGCTATTCCTCCAAGCGCCTCCACTCAAAGTTTCTCAAATTTGGCGATACATATCGCATGCTGATAGCAAAATACGAACGTAGCGTGCAAGATCTATGGCGTTACGTTTCGTAACTTGTGTCTAATTCCACTTAACCCGGGGCTAGGGGCCGTATGAACCCATGTACTTCAAGATCCTCATGGTGCTCATATGAACAGTCACAATCAAAGCGTGACTGAGATACACCATTCTCTAGATAACGACTTTAGAACGATTATTATGGATTAAGAATACTGATCAGCGATACGGATTTTATATTTTTGGAACATCATGATGTCTTGTCGGCATCATTGAAAACTGTTGACCGCTTCTCTCTTGCAGGAAACTAGCCTATGTTTATGTATACTATGATTGTCTTTTTTGAATTTGGTGCTAATACTGTTATATGGATATGGGATAGGTCTTTGGATTATGGACGCGGATATTCTTTAATCGACGACGGCTGAATTATGAATGACGGACTAGACGCTTGTATTTTCACCCATCCTGCCCCATCCCGTAGACTTCGCCATTACAGTTAATCATTTACCTTGTTCAACAGGGCAGTAAAGCTGTTGTGTAAGGAATCTCAACATCTATACTTCATCAACACTTTCCGTCCATTTTTACGCCGAGGGCTGCCAAAAAGGGAATTATTCCCGACGAGGGATGGGGGGCTTCACTTTAATCTTGAAGGGATAAGGGTACTGCGGGGCTTCTTCATTCACGTGGTTAATCTGAGCTCATTCAACTGGTTGGGGATTGGAAGAGTGACGCATACAAAAATTACCTAGAGTTGGGTTTGCAAGAAACCTAAATATAGAGAGCCGAGAAATATAAATCTGAAGGCCGACCAGAAGACAGTTCTGTCTGCTTTGGAACAGTACGTCATTGATTGGTATAAGCGAGAAAAATTTGAACCTACAGTACTCGCTGATTGGCTGGACCTCACCAAGAGCAAGGTCGCTGAAACAATCCGCCATATTGACAGAAGTACCCTTCCCCAAGCAAAACAAGTACTGAGAAGCCCCAATTCGCAAGAAGTTCTAGCAAATCTCCAGAGTAAATTCGTCATAGTTCCAGCAGACAAAGCTCCAAATAATATAATATTCATATGTAAATATTACTATTACCAGGTGCTGGTTGAAGAATTGAGCGTAAACATATCGTCATCAAATACGTCTACTTACTCTCAAACTGCATTTACTCTGGAAGATGTATTTAACAATCACAAAACGTTTCTCAAGGAAAGAGGTATTTGTATTCCAACCAAACATGATGATATACCAAAAGTATACTGGACCCCCAAAATGCATAAATCACCATACAAAGCTAGATTCATAGCTGGTTCTAGAAGCTGCACCACCAAGCTTCTTTCAACCCTGTTGACGAGGGCCCTTCAGGAAGTAAAAACATTTTGGGAAAGGTATTGCGCCACTATTTCTAAAAACTCTGGCGTCGAATGTATGTGAATATTGAAAAACTCAAAATGTCTTACGGAAGAACTTGATGCTAAAGGTCACATACCATATAGACATGTATCCACATGGGATTTATCAATTCTCTATACTACAATCCCTCATCAGGACCTTATTGACCGTCTGAGTTCATTAATAGTATCTGTGTTCAAGAAAACTGATCATAGATATATTAATGTCGGATGCCATAAAGCATTCTTTAGCTCTACTACATACAAAAGATATCATTCAGGGGATGTTTCTTTGTTTATAGAGTTGCTTGAATTTCTCATTAATAATATCTATGTGAAATTTGGCAACACAATATATCAGCAGCATGTAGGCATTCCAATGGGTACTAATTGTGCACCCCTGTTGGCTGACCTATATCTGTTCTCTTATGAATATGACTATATGCAGGCGCTTTCAAAAACCGATCCATTCAAAGCCCGTTCCTTCTCATTCACCAAACGCTATATAGACGATCTTCTCGCTGTGGATAATCGCTATATAAATGACGCAGTGAAGGATATATATATCCACCTTCACTGGATTTGAAGGAAACTACAGATAACCCTACAGGCACATCATATTTAGACCTATATCTCTATAAAAATGAAGCGGGCCTTCTCTCGTCGACTGTATGACAAAAGAGATGATTACAATTTCGACATCGTAAACTATCCCTTTCTGGACAGTAATATTCCAGTGGGACCTGCATATGGCGTATACATATCACGCCTAGTACCATTTGCTAGATCCTGTGTTAAATGTGACGATTTTAATCAACGTCACAAAACATTGTTGCAGAAACTTATAAAACAGGGCTACACCACCAAGCGCCTCCACTCAAAGTTTCTCAAATTTGGCGATACATATTGCATGCTGATAGCAAAATACGAGCGTAGCGTGCAAGATCTATGGCGTTACGTTTCGTAACTTGTGTCTAATTCCGCTTAACCCGGGGCTAGGGGCCGTATGAACCCATGTACTTCAAGATCCTCATGGTACTCATATGAACAGTCACAATCAATGCGTGACTGAGATACATTATTCTTTAGATGACGACTTTACAACGAATATTATGGATTAAGAATACTGATCAGCGATACGGATTTGATATTTTTGGAACATCATGATGTCTTGCTGGCATCATTGAAACTGTTGACCGCTTCTCTCTTGCAGGAAACAAGCCTATGTTTATGTATACTATGATTGTCTTTTTGAATTTGGTGCTAATACTGTTATATGGAATATGGAATAGGTATTTGGATTATGGACGCGGATATTCTCTAATGGACGACGGCTGAATTATGAATGACGGACCTGACGCTTGTAATCATCTTCCTTCCTAGACCCTGTTCCCCCTCCCCGGGGCCCGCTTCGATAGGTCCTGCATGGGTGGTATTTAGCTCATGGGATCTGGTACTGCTCAAGAGGGGCCCTTATTTGCCCTTTTAGCAGGTACCTTCGGGGGGTTCCGGGGCTGGTGGCACGGTGTCTATCGGACCTTCTCGGGTTGGCGGGGGGCCTGCGGCTTGGCGGGTGAGGTACTGATGGATACCTCATTCATTTGTACATGTATGTATTTCAGTCAGTATACAAGTATAATCAGTACATGTAGGTATTCTCATTGTATATAGTCCGGATATTTGAATTAAGTATTTCAGATAAACGAGGCACATGCCTCAAGTCAACGTATGTATATTTTGTTACCTATGCATGTCTATGTTAACGCCACTTAACTGCATGCCATTTGCCCGAAATCATTAACTTTGCATGCTTTCATATCTGCCTGAAAATCTTTTACTTTGCATGCTTTCATTACTTGTATAATATATTTGTTCATATAGTATATAGCATGAGCCTGAAATCATTAACTTTGCATGCTTTCATTATTTGTATAAGCTATTTTTTCATATAGTATGTATGTATGTATGTATGTATGTAATGGTGCTCTGATTATCCAATCGTGTGATTGCCTTTAATAAACGGACAGTTTATTTGAAGACATGAGTGGTGGTTAGTAATTCACCTGGCATGCGCTGTTCGCAGTTCAACACGAATGCCAATATGGATTCCTACCAGTGTGGGTCGAGTTACTATGTCCTACATTATAGTACGAGACCGTGTCGAGTGGTCTTCTGTATGAACTGCATATGGAGGTAACCAGTCTATCCATAAGATGGCTTGCGTATCTCGTCATTTGCGTACACTTCGCCATCAATAAGATGGCTTGCGAATCGTGTGTCTCCATTATCGCGGAGCGATATCCGGTATTTTACCGTATTCTGTTCGACCTTCATCCGACAGAGAACGGACTTGAGAAATCTGATAAATCACAGATTTTCATACCACTTCGGAAACTGATATTGCCGGGGCTTACAAAATATATAGGTATGAATAACTTTCGTATCATGCAAGAGGTGTGATAGAGCTATAATTATGAACAAGTAGGACATTACATGCCTCGAAACTGGTGAGTTACGTTGGGGTTACGTCGGTAGACTTTAGCTGATTGGCTGACGAAGTCACGTGGTATTGATTTCTGGAAATTCCCTCTTGCAGTTGCTGAAAGTAGGCTGAAAATGGATACACACGATCCCAGGGTCAGTCTTACCGCGTATAGATGACCGAGATTGTTACAGATTGCGGATCTCGTGTGTCTCCAGTATCGCGGAGCGATATCCGATACTTTACAGTATACTGTTCGGTCTCCATCCGGCGGAGAACAGACTCGATAAATCTGATAAATTACAGGCTTTTCATACCACATCTGAAACATACATTGTCTGGGCTTACAAAAGATACAGATACGAATAACTTTCAAAACATCCAAGAGGTGTTGTAGATCTGTAATTTTGAAGAAATAGGACAGCACATGACTCGTAAATGGCGGGTTACGTTGGGTTTACGTCGATATAGTTTGGCTGATTGGTAGCTAAGATTCATATGGTCTCCCTTCCCTCAACGCTATGCCGACGACAAATACATTTCCCTGTTGGTAAATCGAACATCTCCATGGCGCACTTATTATTACCTTTGCGCCCTATTGGACCTTCATTAACTTGAGAAAATTGGCCGTCATGAATAAAAATACAGAATGGCACACTAAATGACCCTTCGTCGGTCATATATATATTACAGACGTTAAAATTATCCCTATGGAGCCTCAAAATCACCTGAAATCGAGGGTCAGAAGATGGGCATTTCCGTCATAATTGACCCCGTGTTTACAGGGGATGATGATAACAACATCGATTATGGCATTTTTATTCATGGCGGCCCATTTTCTCAAGTTAATGAAGGTCCAATAGAGCGCAAAGGTAATAATAAGTGCGCCATGGAGATGTTCGAGTTACCAACAGGGAAATGTATTTGTCGTCGGCATAGCGTTGAGGGAAGGGAGGCGCTATGAATCTTAGCTAGCTGATTGGCTGACGACGTCAGGTGGTATTGATTTCAGGGGATTCCCCTTGCCGAAAGTTGGCTGAAAATGGATACGCACGCTCTCAGGGTCTGTCTTACCGCGTATAGATGACCCAGATGGTTACAGGTTGAGCTTGAGTGGAGGCAGGCACTTTTGATACCTGGGAATTTTAATGACCTTTGTTATAGTTAAACGAACAAATAATGTCGTTTTTTTGTACAAAAGTTGAATCAACTCCTGAAGTTTCACAAAGTTTTTCTCAAACTGTCAAATCTGAATTATTTGACTGAATTTCCACTGTTTTCGGCAAAGATTTCCTCTATGATCTCCCACTTCAAAATATATGTGGACAACAAATCGAAACGGGTGATGAATGAAGCCTGGGTAACTGGGGCAAGAGAAAATCGGGAGGCATGCTTAATTGTTATACTTTTAGTGAAATAAAGTTTCCGTTGAGCAAACAAGCACAAATGACCCACCACAGCAAAGTGACTGTTTGAGTATGTCCAGCAGAACTGATCAACCCGCGGCTCGAAACCACCAACCAATCACAGACGGGAACTGTCTGAACAGCTGATTCCTATACAGGGCATATCATCATAATTTTACTTGGGAGCGGATGTAATTTTACCCTTGACAAGGAGTTCAGCTTCAGCTTGGACATTTTTCATTGGATTATCAAAATGCAGGTAGGAGAAATGTGTGCATATGATTTGACAAATGATAGTTTCAAATGACCAAACTTCCTCTGTATATTCAGTTGACAGAAACTTGACATTATAACCCATGCATGCCATGATGTTTGTGGTCGTTCGTACAGTATCTCTATGTAAGACTGTGTAATGTTTACAAGATTGTTTATTGTACCAAGCACAAAACTCGAACAATAAATGACAGTAACATCACAACTAAATGTCAAATGGTATCAATTCTTCTACCAGGAGAGCAGATTGTCTCCATGCTGTTTAATAATGCGAAAACTCAAAACCTTGATAATTTCAAATGATCAAACTTCCTAACATCTTCTGTGGAAATATAATTTTGGTTTGAGGTGTCATATTATTGCTAAAAGAGAAAATCGTTTCAATAAATGCCTGAAAATAACAATATAGGCTAGGAAGCACATTTTTATTAACTAGTAAAATATCGCCAATATATTACTAGTAATCTCAGAAGCCATATAGAGCATTCATTAGCTCTACTACATACAAAGAATATCATTCATGGGATGTTTCTTTGTTTATAGAGTTGCTTGAATTTCTCATTAATAATATCTATGTGAAATTTAACAACACAATATATCAATAGCTTATAAGTATTCCAATTGGTACTTATTGTGCATCCCTTTTGGCTTACCTATATCTGTTCTCTTATGACTATATTGTAGGAGCTCTCAAACAAATCCTTTCCACGCCCGTTCCTCAGGCTTCTCATTCACCAGACGCTATTATGATATTCTCGTCATTGATAATCGCTATATAAATAACACAGTAAACTGGATTTGAAGGAAACTACAGATGGACCTGCATATGGCGTATAAATATCTCACCTAGTAGCATTTGCAAGATCCTAGGTTAAATTTGACGATTTTAATCAACGTCACAAATTATTATTGCAGAAGCTTATAAAACAGGAATATACCCCCAAGCGCCTCCAATCAAAGTTTCTCAAATTTCGCGATACATATCGCATGCTGATAGCTATAATTACGAGCGTAGCGTGTGAGGTCCATGGCGTTACGTTCGGGTGGAAGCTTTAAAATCTCGATTTGTTTTGTCTTATACCAGAGTACACAGTCAAACCTACAAGTTGGGGGAATAAGAAATTATGAAAATTAGTGCATTGTAGTGAAAAAACACGACTTTTCAAAACTCAAGCCATTCATGGTACAGTAGGTACTGATTAGTTTTTGGCCGTTTTCTCAGTTTAGTTTTTCGCCAAAGTGTTTTTTCCCGTTCTAATTTCTCTCTTGTTATTTGATGTACAAACATGAACTTTGGACACAATATTCCTATCATGTAGATCTTCAAAAGGTTGCCTAAAATTTTATATGTTCGGCTCTGTTCATGAATTATTTATGGTTTAGTGGAGAGGAGTAGAGTTTTTGTAGATTTTTTCAATCTTTCAACTTTGCACGACGATAAAATAACTTCTAGGCCCTAACTAAAAAAACTGAGGCAAAGTATTTCTATTCAAATGATAAAGTTCATTATTCCAAAAAAGCAAGTTTGTTTGAGGGAAACTGAGAGAGTTATTAGCGCGTGACTTTGAGGACTATACTTTTATAAATAACATTATTTATCTTTAAATAAATCGATTCGTGTAATAAATTTGAGAAAGTTATGTATTTATCTAAATTCCTTGAATCAAGAGCTTTCAGAAAATGTATAGTTTGTATGGATAAAAAAAAAGCACTGCTCCGTAATTAGGCAAAATTGTGATACGTACACGTACGCAACTGGGACCCGATACAGTAACCTTAACCCGGAGCTAGGGGCCATATGAACTCATGTATTACAAGATCCTCATAGTGTTCATATGAACAGCACAAAACGTGAGTGAGATTTATCAATATTGCTAGATCCCTTGTTAAATGTGACGATTTTAATCAATGTCACAAAACATTATTGCAGAAATTTATAAAACAGGGCTATTTCATCAAGCGGCTGCACTCAGTTTCTCAAATTTGGCGATACAAAATACGATAGCAAAATACGAGCGTATAGCGTGCAAGATCTGTGGCATTACGTTTCGTACCTTGTGTCTAATTCCGCTTAACCCGGGGCGAGGAGCCGTATAAACTCAGTATTTCAAGATCCTCATAGTGTTCATATGAGCAGTTACAATCAAAGCATGACCGAGATACATCATACTCTAGATAACGACTTTTCAACGAAAATTATATATATATATATATACTGATCAGCGATACGGATTTGATATATTTAGAACATCATGATGTCTTGCCAGCATCATTTGAAACTGTTGGCCGCTTCTCTTTTGCAGGAAACTAGACTATTTTTATCTATACTATGATTTACTCTTTTAATTGTTATTAACGCCATTATATGAATTAGGTTTTTGGATTACAGACGTGGAAATTCTTTAATGGGAGGTTATTGAATGACGGACTCTTGTATCATAATTTTCTCAGTACGAAATTGCAGCATGTATTCTTCAAGAGAAAATTTCTGTCAACTGAATACAGAGGAAAGGAGGTGTTCGGTTTGACCGAATTTTTTTCCTCAGTGTGTTGCGTTTATAAACTGAAAAAAAATGTGCTTGTGTTTATTTGAGAAGTTATCAGTATGAGAGAGAAAATGCTGAATTTTCGTATTCTGTATATATATTCACCAAGAAAAGATAAGTAAAAAAATATATTACGAGTGTTATAAAATGGGCATTTGTTTGTTTTTGGAAGTTTTGGTGATATTCTTGGAGGGAATTCCCTTTGTATGTAAAATATGACACCTTTAACCAAAACGAGTCAAAGATATATTCGGTAGGTTTGACCACATATCATATTTAAAAGTCGCTTTGGTTAAAGGTGACATATTTTCGTAATATAGAAATATGTCAAAATGCTTCAGTGTAATATCAAAGCCTGTTAGGCCAATAATAGGAAATTGCTGGTTCACAGCAGTTACTGTTATTCTTCAATGTGTCAATACTTCATTACAATAGGACTATACTGATATTCATTTCTTCATTGCCGCTAATGCAGATGATTATAGCATTGCAACTAAAACATTATCTCTTTTTATTCAAGAAACGACCCTGAACAGGAGGTGACGCTTTGCTTTCCCAAGCGATTATGCTTGTGCCAATGTTTTATTTTGTGGTTACTTCCTTATCTATTATTACACCCGTCCTGAATTTTTGGCAGACATTTGAAAATTTCGAGTCCGTTGATATAATAATTTTACTGATCATTGTTGGTAAATAGATGGTTCATTCATAAGAATATATATAGTGACTGTTTGAACCAGAAATTATAATTAGACTGGCCTCGACTGGCTGACAAGGAGTTGGGAATACCTGAGCATTACGTCACAATATACCGGCCGGCTCTGAGCGAGACAATAGACCAACGGCGAGTGACACTGGAGGGAAAAATACCTATCTAAAGCGAACACCTCCTTCTTAGGTTATTTAATATAACATTTTAGTCAAATCATTTTTACAAATACCTGCATTTGACAGTCGAATGGAAACCATTTTTCAGCAGACTTGGATGACCGTCTAGACAAAAAATAAAAATAAAACAAAATAAAATAAAATAACACACTTTTCAAGGTATAACATAAATCCCCATTTTTTAATTAATGAAACTTCCCGGGGTATAAAAATAAACCCCTAGATGCTTAGATTTCTTAAAATATATAACAATGAGACTTCCGGGGGTGTAAATATACCCCTTTTTTTTATAGGTTATCGCTCTACGCAGTGGAAATTTTACGGTGAATTTTGTGAGAAAGCCCCTTTTTATAGTCCGGCAGATATGTAACAAAAATGGGTCGATTGTGCACTTTGTGATAAAAGCATGAAATTTTGCATAGTGACAGGGAAACACAAATTATTCCTTTTTAGAGGGGGAGTCCGGCTTGAAAATCCGTAGTTGGCCGCCATCTTGGATTTCAAAATGGCCGCCATCAGAAACCATCAAATTCGCAAATCAGCACTTCTGAGAAACATAGAAGGTTAATTTAAACGGCTATCCCCACATTTGCGTACCCAAGGAAGTTGATCAACACACTTTTGCTGCACTAGAACGGATGGATTTTAAGGTAGCGGCCATTCTTTTTCTCAAAAATGTCTGACGAAAATCGCTTATTCCGACGGTTATGTGACTTAAGTGAATCGATAGACAAAATGCTACTTTTGTGTGACTTAAAACGATCTTTTGTCATCAGTAGACACTCATTCACGTAGTTGATACCTGCAATATGTAAAATTAGTCATATTTGAGAGAGAATTTCCAGCACAATGTGGGTTAACCTTGCGGCATCGACAGTTTATCATGCAGCCACATCAGCTACTACTGATAGAATGCGGTGGCTTCTGAAAATGAACACCAAACTGGCTGCCATTCATCTTTGGTATAAGTTCCTTATCCAAACTTACTTAGAGAAGCTTCTCCTGAAGAACGGAGAAGAAACTAAGTCCAAATGGGACGGGCCCGAACGGCGGGTCTCTATACGCACTCCCTTCGGTGGGGAGCTCTCCCAGACCTCTATAAGCATCAATAGTCCCATTGCTACTTGTATGAGCAAATGGAAAAAACACAGTATTACCTCGTAGACAATAACATTCTTCAACGAGGCCAACCCTGGCTCAACCTTCGACAACTCGCGGCACAGTGGACTTAGTTAAGTCAGTTGAGTATGATTAGGTCATACATGTACATGGACTAGACACTTTCCTTGGCGAGATTTTTATGGTTAAAAATCCCTGTTAGTACACCATCTTGGATATCAAAATTTTCGCCATCAGAGAACATTTAAGCCTAAAATGGATATCTGATACAAGGTTGGTTTACACATTGCGTTATCCGAGGAAACTGGTTAAGGGACTTCTACTGTGTGAAACAATGTCCAGTCGGAGACGTCCACCATTATCATACATATGAATACTAAAATACTAATAAAAAACTAAATCTGATAATCCCTTCAGTCTTTTTCAAGATATAGCCAGTGGAAGTGGCATGGTCAATATCAGTTGATTCGGCCTTGGCGATATTGGGTCCAGCCCTGTCTGGTCTTGGTAGGCGATGTCCTCGAAATAATCTCTCTACACCTGGAGCTAAACGGCTGAAACTTACGACAATATGTCTGGGTCAAGCTCTATTCCTTAACCTTACCTTTTCCGTTTCTTGCAAACCTATAGTATTATGCAAGCATGTCCAGAGTTTTCTCAATAGTATATGCCACCAGTCAGAGAGTTTCAGCCGCAAATTTTTTGAAAGTTCATGATATAAAGCTCCCCGACATTAGTATAGAATAAATTTTCATCAAATACATTGATACATTTCTTTTGAAACATCCTGACTTCATCACTGTAGTCACCATAGAAATACCATATCACATCCTGACTTCATCACTGTAGTTACAATAGAAATACCATATCACATGCCGAGATTATCCTTGAAGTTATTAGGGTTAGCCATTATTCTTGATCCGTGATAGGTTAGGCATATTTTTTTTGTCGACGCGATGGACTGGTTTTGCCATGCATGACAGTTGACTGTGCTACCATTGCCTCATCGTTGAAGGAATGTTATGCTGAGTTTCATTACCAGATTCATATATTTATCAGTTACTCCGGAAAAGGAATAAGCTCATATCAGTAATCCATGTTATATATGTTGACCAGAATTTCTCTAATGATCGAACTTGCATGGTAGAGATGGTTATTCATAATGTTGTGGACAAAGTATCACAGTTTGAAGCATTGAATGGGGATGAGGCTGGTTCCCAGTACTGGCCTGCAAAACTGTAGGTTGAACTACTAGTTCAGGTGTTTGCATCATTTGTATTGCTGTTTCGGGTATCAACGACAAACTAAATCTATGAATATTATACTCGAATATACCAAATACAGGCATGACTACATATTTGAATAGCTTGTCAATGAGCATTGCGTCATCCTCAAATCACAATGCCAGTTTCAAGTAATGGCGACAGGACACAAAGGAAAAAGGTGACGGTGGTGCCGTTGGCTTTAGAGGAAGTCCTGCTGCATGCCCTTACAGGAAGTCATGTTGCCCTTCTGCTGCCATTTTGCGCTGGGTAGCTATAGGCGCTGGTCAAGAAGGCTCACATAATTTAAGGACTGTCCATGCCACCCCATCCAGATGTTTGCAAAAAACAAATGACTTCGCTGATGATAGGTGGGATAAGGCTCATTTTTTTCTCAGTAATCTTATTGCCTCTGCCTCTTAACATCTTTAGTGGACTGATGAACTGTAAAATGTGGCCTCTCACTGAATGCGCAGGGACAAAGTCGACAAAATTCGCACGGCTTTGTATGCTCTGAGCAAAAGTGATACAAGACATTTACAGTGTGTCTCGTAGCTTTTATTTCATTCTTGTTGGTGGAAATATATGTGTTGAAGCTAGATATCAATGCCAGTACATTCGTAAAAAAATCACGACCGCAGAAATTCCAAACCGAGACGAATACTAGCAGCTTCCCCAAACAGATATTTTCTGACCTATTTATCGCTTGCTTATTCTGGAGCACACACATCTATCAAAACCACAACTCTAATTCCCAAAGCTTTGTCCTTACAACCTGCTTCTGGTTGGAAACTCTTGTTGAATCAGACAGCTCCTGAACAGCTATGGATTCCTGCATCAAAACGATAACTGGCTAGTATACATATACATCCAGGATCAACCATAAGCATACGGAGTAACGTAAGGATTCAGAAGACTACAAACGCTTATGTTGCCAAAATAGTTAATGAAATCGGAACCTGTGTTATACTCAATCTCAAATGTTCCCAAAGAAACATATCTAGAGAAATTTCATGTATGGCTTCATCACTCAAAACAAGCGGGCTCAAAAAGGCCAAGCTACCGCAAAGTGTCGGAGTCCAAGCCCCAAATGACCTAGCTGAAGAATGCATTTTCTCTGAATTGTATGACTGTATTTAATTTGGTGCTATTAATGCTGTTATATGAATTGTGGGCTCAGAAATTCTATTATTTACGAGGGATGAATATTGCGTGACGGACTAGACGCTAGGTTTATCAAGAACTTGTCAACAAGCTTGGTGTTTCTTCGCCATGGTTGGAATGAGACTGGGTGCTTGTAGAAAAATCATCCAGTAAAGTATGAGAGTCTTGAGTAAATTCTCACACAAAGAAGGAAGTCATGCCGAGATATCCGCCGCACAGACCCGCCGCAGTTGGGGTTAGCTTTTTCTCCGTTTTTCCAGAGTGACTTCTCCAAGTGAGTGGGGATGGAAAACTGACACGAAAATTGAATGGCAGCCTTTTTGACTCTTCAGAAATTATCATATTCTATTTCGAACAGAAGACCTATATTGGGGAAACTATACACACAACAAGCTTAATTTATTCGAATTATGCTCAGCTCTGTCACGGAGATTAGTCTCCAGCGTCACTAACTTCATATATTGCAGACATCACCGATGGGAATACACGATGCCACATGCCAGGTCAACCAAGTGTAGAGTATTAGGTAAATACCCAAGATGTGACCTATTCCAGATATCAGCTATGTGAATGAATTGGAGAGATATGTAAAAGGTGGGAAAGTTGAAGTTTAGCGACTGAAAAACAACCATATCAGTCTACGGAAAAACTTCTATTGGTACCTCTTTTTCAGACTTTAGAATACGGAGGATTCTAGGATGGAGCCGTAGTATCTCAACCGCGCTTTTATTGTACCTGTTCATGTTGAAACTTAACCACACGTGTCACTTGTCCACAAATAACCATGCAGTGTCCAAAGACATAAAAGACCATTTTAGGCCACTCAGAAGTCTGTTCACGTAAGTCACATAACAATGAAAATAAGCCATTCTCGGTAGCCATTTTGAAAAAAAAACGGCCGCCATCTCGAATTCCATCAGTTCTGATGCAACAAAACTGTGTTGATGAACTTCCTTGATTACGCAAGTGTGGGTATAACCGTTTAAATTGGCCTCCTATGTGTCTCAGAAGTCCAGAAATGCGACTTTCTGGTATTTGATGGCGGCCATTTTTAAATCCAAGATGGCGGCCAAATACGGATTTTCAAGCCGGACTCCCCCTCCAAAAATGAATGATATGTGTTTATCTATCATCCTGCCGAATTTCATGCTTTTATCACAAAGTGCACAATCATTTCACATATCTGCCTGACTATTATAGGTTGTTACTATACGCAGGGGAAATTTTACGGTGATTTTTTGGGGAATGCGCCTGTTTTATAGGTCGTCGCTCTACGCCGGGGAAATTTTACGGGGAATTTTGTGGGAAAACCCCTTTTTTATAGGTCGTCGCTCTACGTCGGGGAAATTTTACGGTGAATTTTGTGGGAAAGTGCTTTTTAGCTCATCTGGGCCGAAGGCTGGCTATGATAAATTTCATATCTGAAAGTGAAGTGGGTAAAGAGAGTGGTAGTGGACGACTGCATCTTGGGGGCATTGGTGAAAAGCATATTGCGCCCTGTTGGGCAAGCTAAGAGTGGAGCGATATACGTCGCTGGGCGGATTTGAGTGCATCCTATATCAGTTGTAGTTTAAGGGCGCTTCCCATGGATTTCGCGGGCCATCAACTCATCGTTTTATTTAAATTTCACGGTACATTTCTCAGCTCATTCAAGATTTTTACAAGCGCTATATTTCAGAATAAATAAATAACAAAGAGAGAGCAGATGGAGATATTAAAAGAACAAAAGAAGAATCGTCTATATATGTACAAGTTCGCCGGTCTGTTTTGGTCGAGTTTTACTGGTAAATATGTGTTCATTGTTTATTGTACTTGTAATCGCGTGAATGATTCCTTTGTCTTTGCCCAAAGCCAAAGCCGTCCAGAAAACAAAAATGGGAGAACCATATGCGTCATCAGAATTTCTCGCAAGTGGGGCGTTTACTATAGAGAGCCCAGTACTGTGATGCCCAATAAGGAAAATAACTTGCAGTTGGGCGCCGAGAGAGAGTCTTTCGCGCCCAATGACTTCCATAACGACGCCCTTGAGAACTGGGCGGATTCTTCCAGAAACCTGTGTCTGTAACAGTGCTTGGAGTGTGTATCGGGGTACAGGATGGCAGTCTACGTCCTACAAGTCAAAGGATCATATTCTGTATTAAACAACCGGCAGTTCAGTGACATCTTAGAGGTAACGCGTCTGGTCTTGTTGAGTATTCTGTTTTCGGACGTTCTTCTGGGTGGGGATGGTAAACGTTTTTTTAATTCAATGAACTCCAGACTAAGTTTGGAATCAAGGCTGTGTATTTTATTCTTAATTTTGCTAAAATTCACAACATATCGAATGAAAAACGTACCGGTACAACTAGAAAAACGGTGCTTTTACTAATCAAAGTGTTAAGACGATTAACGAATCAAGAATGCTTAAAATTGAATTACAGTATACTTATTTGAAAGGCTGAAAGTAAACCACAACGACATCATGAGAATCTGGAGCAATCTTCAAACTTGGTCAAATGAGCTAGAAATTCAGCCGTCGGGACCCCAAGTGATCCGAAAATCAAAATTATTATTTGCCTCCGAAACATCAGGAATTTTACAATTTACAGATGTCGAATTTAAATTATAAAATAAATACTTCATGAACATCATGATGATATTTTATCAATAAAATAATTATGAAGAATTCTGAAATCGATGGCAATATTTATAAACCAAATTCAGAGTATCAATACGGCACGTATATCGACCATTACACATCGTCACAGAGTTGACGGGGAAACGCTATGATCTGATATTGTGAAGCTCAATATCTCCGCACGTCAGACGTCTATGGTTCATAGAATTTTTCCCTTGATCTACCCTCCAAAATGTTATGAAACCCGTGACAACAGCAGTAATTTGGCCCGCATTGACCAGCTTTCCAGGAGCATCCCTTTTTCTTTCCGTAGCGAGCCATACTCAGACCTGCCTTGCCCTCGTCAGGTTGGTTTTTATCGGGATTGGCAGCGAGGATATTCGGCTGTTTGTAAACACGGATGGCCTCAAAACATGTCAGTCTACAAGAAACAAAACAAGAATCAATTTATTGCCAATAGTTCACCCTTACATGTAAATACTTATACATGTCTTTTTTAAATAGTCAAACCCATGAGATCTCTACTTTTAGGTTGTGAGTAGAAAACTCGGCCAAAAAAAAAATCCCTTCAATATTGGAATTTAATACAGAGCATTTACACCTACTCATGAAACAGACTTAATTTGCATGAAACACCATAATGCCACGATTACTATTCATCCGCTTCATCACAGACATCGTTACCGTTTTTAATTGGTCAATCAGGTTATTCGGAATGGAGGTTTCAATAAACCTAATAAAACGCCAATAAACTTAATTAACTTATTAGCCACGATAATGCTCCCCTGCGCTTTAACAATGGAACCATATACTGGCAGTTCGCCGGAAGAAATGTAGACAAATTAATAAATGAAATACCGGGTACTGTTTTTTTATTATTAATTTTATATTCACAGCATTTCAGAAAAAAAACGGGGGGGGGAATTGAAATTTGACGAATGTACGATATGGAAACTGCTCTTGCAATAGGTTCTGTCAAAAGTGCCCTAATGAAGAATAGTTCAGTTTAATTTAAATTACACAATTCCATTTCAAGCTGTAATATAGAAAAGATCAGGGTCTTCTCATCCGCTTATATAGCAGTACATTCCAAAGTATATACACACAACGTGTAACTTGCTACCAAACAGGCATTATTTCGCTGAGTCTTACATTTTTGTGCTTGGAAAAGTGATACTGATCGTTCATAGCTAAAGTCGGTCCATTTTAATTAGTCGTCTGCTTTGATGCTCGTTAAAAATCAATAGATAACTCTGCATGAATTTCGTTTTTGCAGCGTGTGTATAACAAACTGAACCACAATTGCTTCGTGATATTGATAATATATCACGCTTGAAATAACAATTCTCTTTATATAAAACTACAGTAAAGCTGTTTCATGTACCGGGGCTCAATTACATAAGGAGACGTCATAATTATTTGTTAAGAGTACACAAAGGCCATTGATGCCGTATAAAGTAATAACAGACGGTCCGTGTGTGTGTCTATTATATCCCCAGTGAAATTGGCGAATGATAAATCTCACACATCTCTATGACCGTACATGAAATTATTGAATTTTGTGCCAGTGAACACGAAACCTACGGTACAACATAAATTTCCTATGAATCACCAGCTGCATGTGACGCACCGGAATCGCCTTGCATTCATGACTCAAAACCAAACCACTAAGGCGGACGCATGAAGCGTCAATCGGCAATTTGTACATTATGGATCCCGAATTTAGGTCGAAAATACTAATAATCATATCTATTATAACCCATGGAAATATAAGTATTAGCTTTCGAATCTGTCAGTTTAAAATCAACGCTATTGGGGATCGGTCCACTGCAGATGGAACTGTCGACAGGGGTGTCAAGTACTGTTCCACCCTCTTTTATGTCATTGGAAAAACCCATGCATTTGAATGGGGTCGATAATTCGGAAGGTCAACTGATACCGGGATTATATCCTTTAGGTGCAGAACTCTATCTGATGCCCCTCTTTGAGCATGAATCATATGACCTCTTGATATTTCAACATGGTCCTCATAGACTTCGAGGGACTATCTGCGACCGGAGATCCCCGAGAAGTTACGAATGATTCGCAATAGGCCGAGAAGTCGCGAATGCTCCTTTATCTCCATTCGCGACTGCTCGGCCTATTCCGTGGAAGTCATGTGGAAGAACTCTGCGCTGTGGGGATTAGCGCGCATTACTCACAGTCGGTGTCACCGCCTGCTGTAACTTCAGCGCCTCAGCTAATTACTTGTAATTGCAATACACACAATTCACGCGCTGGACTCAATTAATGATGATTAGTTATTTTTACCTGCGGCACGCAGGTCTACGGGAGGCTCGCGTTGTTGTTCTTGTTGTTGTTGTTGTTCTTGTTCTTGTTCTTGTGACTTTTTGAAATGCGCATGCGCTAAGAGAGTGTGATCTCTGCCACACTTTTCTTTTCAACCTCCGATCTCACATGACAATACTATCTTCAAGCGCGTTTGAATTCATTTGCAACTATATTCGGTGGAATGAATTATTGCTTCGTTAATTATTATATATGAGAATAGTGTGAATAACGTCAAAGGACCTACGAAGTAGGGTAGGCGTTAGGACTCCGACACGCACTGTGCTCTTGGACCCCCAGTTGAAATCCTGCCAATATTAAGATGGGCACGGCCCAAGTTAGAATCACCAGTGATTTTAATCAAAAATCCCCAGAAATTTTCATGCCCAGTGTGAATAACGTCAGAGGACCTACGAAGTAGGGTATGCATTAGGACTCAGACACGCACTGAACTCTTGGACCCCCAGTTGAAATCCTGCCAATTTTAAGATGGGCACGGCCCAAGTTAGAATCACCAGTGATTTTAATTAAAAATCACCAGAAATTTTCATCAAAAGTAGGTCCACTCGAAACATGCTGGCAACAGTCCCCTGATGCACTTTAATGCTAAAAATCAAGGTTCTAATATCAACAGTAACACTCAAATATAACATATCTCTCAGATATAACATATATATAAATATTAATATTCATGTCACTGTTCCATTTTTTCTCTAGTTGTATTCCTCTTAAAATTTTGTACTCTGCCTTTGACTGGTGTTTGTACAATAAAATCTTGAATCTTGAATGATTATTTTGCCGACGAAAGGATTCAGATCGACTCACTCATTACCGGACAATTTCAAATGGTAGCCCACTTCGAAGAGACAGAAATGACTATGTAGTATTTAACGAGTTGGACACCCCTGTGCGCGAACAATACCTCGCAGTCGTGCAGTTATATTGTGCACTTTCGGTTGCATGACATTCGGCAAATAGCTATTTTGAATGATTCTCTTTCAGAACACAGCCTCTCTATCCTCATTCTCGCAAGTCAGGGCCTTGATTCGCTGGTATTGATGTTCCCGTCCTCTTCCGCACTCAGAATCCCTTTAGAATAGCATTAATCACTTCCGCAAATTCAATACTTATGTGTATCAGCAGACAATGCGCAGAAAACATATTGCATTTGACATCATTCTCTCAAGTCAGAGCCCATTTCTGCTAGAATTTACTGGTTCTATACAAAATTTACGTTACTTTGTCAGTTTTACGAATGGAAGGACGTCATTTATTAGCAGATGCTGACCATAAAAGCGATCTATTTGTCCTTGTTATCAAAAGCTAGGGCCTTGATTTCCAGGAGAGGTTTTTTGAGTTTGATTTTGATACTTAGATACCTTTCATATTGACGTTAACTTGGCAGTCATTTTCGTGAATGCAATAATTTGATGTACCAAAAAATAATAACGAGAATTCGACATCATTCTCTTACACACATACCTTGTTTAGTGAACTAGCCCTGACATTTTCCACTTAAATTACCTTCGAAAAGGCAAGGTCGAACTTGTCAGATGAGATGATATTTCCTAAGAATGAAATAGTTAATGTCTTGGTATTGACTCGCTGCATGGAAAATAGTGTCAAGGTATTTAGTTTGCAGGTGATACAGAAACTTAATTAATTAGTCTAATTGAATATCAAGACTGTCACAGGCCTTAATTTAATAGTGAAAAGTGTCATTATGCCTCTTGGACAGTTTGATAAAGCCTTCAACCCCATTCCATAGTTTCACAGATCAGAGTGATAGACCTTATACTAAATTCATTGGAAATTAAGGAAATATAAACTTTCCATTATGCTCGGCAACGTAAGCGAGAAGGGAGACTGAAGAGCGTAGATTTTTGCGCTATGACTAAACCCTTGAAATTTATTTGGATTCCAAATATTTGAAAGCCTTTTTGATTTGCAAAAATCAACGGCTGAACTGAATGTTTTGAAATTTGGCATACACGATACTTATACCAAGATATTGCCAAACCGATAATTGTGACTTCGTCTGTCAATTCAGTATAGACGGCATGGACCAGTCAAAATCGTTGGATTTTGAGCGGGGAAAGTGAATATATATATATATATGATATCAGACCTATTAGGCAATTCCTACAATTGTGAGTTAGAAGCTGAAAATTACTTCCCTGGGCGTGAAAACACTGGCAGATGTTGTTTTTTCTACCATTACCACTACCTCCGCTGATATGCCTTTCACTGTATTATTGCCACTGCCGCAGGTTTTGACTACAATGTAGTCATTTCTCACTTGTTCTACTACATTCATGCCGAAGCCGCCATTCGTTTACAAAATATTGAACAGGAAATCATATGGTCTATCTCAGTGTTTTCGCGCCACATGACTAAATAAACAAATACAAACACACTGCTCAGGTGGTCAGCCATTTCCGGAAAGCATCTGGTATATGCATATATATATATTGCGAATTTGCGTAATATTTTTCATAATATTTCACTCGACATTCTATCAATATATCTTATTTGCCAGCACAATCATGGGAAGAAAACGTTATAAGATTACGCCGGTCGCCCGTAACAAGCTTCAACTACTGAACGAGCGAAACACTGCATGTAGTTGGTATGTCCAGTATCGCACAATCGATTCGGACGCATCTCCGTCACAGAGGCCCATTTCCACAGCACGCGTCGCGACAACCACAACTGCAAACCACACCTTTTTGCAGTTTGGCGCATTTCCACAGCACGCGTTATGACAGCGACACTCTCGCCATTCCAGCCATTCAACAGACGGGATTTCCCTCAACGTAACCGGGCTAACGATTTCTATCCCCTCCGATTGGTCGATAGTTCAGCGACAACGCGTTGAAATAGCCCTGGTTCTAATTTTGTCGCGCGTCAAAAATGTGGTTCTGATGTCGCCGCGACTGACGCGTGCTGTGACTACTACACCATTGAATAACATGACGGCTATTTTTCGGATGTGGTTGTCGCTGCGAAAACGCGTGCTGTGGAAATGGGCCTTGAGAGTAGCGACAATGAAACTGAGGTGCCAGAGCATGATCCGATATTTTTAACACCACACTGGAAATGGCCGCTGCCAGTCTTTTCCGTTCGGGGCCTGTCGACTGACCAGTCCCTGTTTTCGTCTCTTTCCTTGAGCTAGACTTTTTTCAGTCGGCAATTAAATCCGTGAATGCCAAATTGCAGCAAATCACATCTCTGTTAGCCCTTTATAGGCGGTCGACGTCTGCTCAATCACCCGTGGCGAGGGATTTCGAAAGGTGTGAAAACTGATCAACGGGGCATATTCCAGCATAAAAATTCATCTCCGAGACTGGTTTTGATCACTTTCTCAAAATATATTGTTCCAAAGTGATTTAAGAACGTTTGGTCTATAATCCCTATATGTTGTGTGAGAATATTGTGTAATTATTTTGAAGTAGCGGATAATAATTACAGATTATAATCTGAAAAGTAGATGATTTTTGTTTATGCTCTATATCCGACGTATGTTTTTTACACAGCTGGTACATACAAACTTGATAATAACTTCTCTATTTTTCATCCGATTATGTCAATGCATGATTATGGGGAGCATAATATATACATTACAGTCCAAAAAAGTGTGTCTCAGTTTTTTTCAAAGTGTTTTGAAGTTATTGGAACTTGAAATAGACTTTCATTTTGCTTCAAAATTTAAACTTTACAACTCTCTCAAACTTTACAACTCTCTCAGAGTTTTAGAGAAAAAATGAGACACACTTTTTTGGTTTGAAAGGTTTATTATCACCATGCAAAATCTCGGACTCGTTACTTGTAAAATGAAAGGTGAAATTAGCAATATAAAAAAAAGAGATTATTTTTTTGAAAGAACTGTTTTCTAACTGCAACAAAACCGCTGCATTGTCGTGATCTTTCTAGTCATATAAAACATATATATGTATGTGAAGTGGTTATGAAATGAGACAGAATACACGAGGGTGTCGAATATCAGGCGCTACCCGGGGACTCGAGTCCCAGATGTCACTTAGACCTGTAGACTGTGACAGTCAAGGCAGAAATGTAAATGTACCATGCGCTGAAATGGGGATTGCTAGGAGTCTGGTCTGCTAATCCCTATTCACGAAGGTCGATCTACATTCGACAATGATTGTGTGATTAGTCAAGTTTACAAGGCTTCGCAGGAACGAACGAAGCCATCATAAACGTTTGATTGGATATTCGTAAGGAATCCCAGAAATCAGTTCGTGAGTTACACGTAAATTCAGTAACCGGGCTTGCTGACTTACTGGCGTAAATGAATGGTAATCGGCTCACAACATAATCTCTTTAAACAGGATATATATTGTCTGTTTAATGAAGAAGATAACTTGAGATAAACTCATTTTCGCGAATGTCAAACCATCGCTGGACCGATATACAGTTGAAGTGAGTGAGTGAGTGAATATGATTTAACGTCGCTTTCAACTATATTTCAGTCATATCACGACGTTGGGTCCTATTCCTTTTCACAACCGGAAACCACACGGGTGGGGTCCTATTCCTTCTCACACTCGGGAACCCCACAAGTGCCTCAGTTAGACGCCTACGACAAGCTCTCTGCGAAGCTGAAGCCTATATTCTTACCATGACCTGCGATGTGCACAACGAAATCGCAGGTCAATCCCCGGAAGCCCCACGGGTCTACAGTTGAAGTAATCTTGTACAAACGGGATACTTTGAATTCAGCTTAGGCAGTCAATATGTAAGAAATAATGTTTTCATAGGCGTGCTCAATGGTTATTTTACGCACGGTTAGTGTGATCAAGTTTATATTTTATGGCAAGGGACCATTGAGCTCACCTATGAAAACATTATTTCTAGTCTATTGCGCTAACCAAATTGATTGTCAACAAAGATTATAATGAAAGGTTGAAAACATATTTTAAACTTTGACCTTTCGCCCCTTTCTTGAAAAAAACTCGTCCAATGATGCTCCCGTCTCGGTTGGCATGCATCGTGCCAATGTCATTGGACGAGTTTATGTGGTCTCTCAAATGAGGAGTGATACTGTCAGCAGCGTCAGCTGTGTGGAAATGACGTGGAAAAATGTCTACTTGTGTCGCTTTGTTAATCAATTTCACGATGGAAGCAACAGTTAAACTTGGGAAAGAAATTTCATCTGGTAATTTATTTGTTTGTTTTATTCAATTGTTACTTGTATGAATGCAGACGTCCCTTTCCTCATCCGACATGTGAAATGGAATCTCCCAATGAACATCTGCTATTGACGGATATCGATTTCACATAACCACGCCAAAACGTGTAATAAATGCACGGTTAGCTCGATGTTATTGACAGAAGTGTTATAGAATTGTTGTTTATGCACGCGAGCTCTAAGATATGTTGTCTTTCCAATGTAGTTTGCATCGCATCCACTACATTCAGTAGCATAAACGTATAATATCAACTCATGTTTTCCTTTATTGTAAAGACAGGGCTCGAATTTTTAAATGAAAATGATCAGCCTTCAAACAGGTATTCGCATGTACTGTGCCGAGAGTCTGTGCATTTTTATTAGGAATGCTGCATGAGATTTTCTACATGTGACACGGGTTAGAATCTTTTTCTTCGGATTCGGAGCCTGTCTCTGGCGTATGATTTTCACGTGCTCTCGTGCAGTATGTTCATTTTTTGCACAATTTTGAAATATTTGTCTGCGTTATGTGGATTACATGGGGTCACGAAAGCTATTTCGTTGATTTCGTTTTGCTATTCTTTCGATAGCGCATAAAGTTTGGTAGGGGAGGGAGGCCCCCCCCCCCCTCTCCTACCAAACTTTCTGCGCTATCTTTAGAGCGACAAAAAATTAAAAGCGGACACTCCGTCACGTTACAATTATCATATTGAGGTCATTTTGAGCCCATTTGCATAACCCTCCGAGAAGAGGATCATGGATAAAATCAAGATTGCGGCCACCTGGGGTACGAGAAAATTAATTTATCGCGCAGTTTTTGCGGAGAGATTGTGTAAATGAAAAATTCGAAAAAGCTGACCGAATAACCGGCCGCAAAAATGCCATTTTTGAAACCTAACAGTCTATAAACCTTGATAGTCTAACCATGTGAGCTTCCTAGTGGTGTATGCGATGTACTACTGTGAGTGGATTTATATAGCGGTCACTGAAAGACACCCAGGTACTTTATTTCCCAAGTGCCTCCGCTGGTGAAGGTCTGGCGTAGCAACTAGTTCCACCATCAGTCCATTTTACCCCATCTTCACATTTTCAAGTTAAATACTACACTAATGTTCCGTCATTTACCTTGACTTAACGAATAGAGTAAACTGTTCAGACCGGGAAACGCACGTGATGTCATATAGCCAATCAAGATAGGAGCTTGCCAAAACCGAACAGCTAGGACTTTCTTTGATGTCTGCCCGTGTGATCTCCAAATATGGCAAGTGGTGGGTGTATTGATGTTAATTTCCTTCGAATAGCCAATCAAATTTGAATTTTAAAGAGGTCATACATTGCATTTCTCCTAATATGGACCACGGAATATTAATAGCGCTATGACATCACCAGACCTGTATTCTGATCAGATAATGTGTTACGTTCAGCCAAGGCAACACGTGTAGTGTTATAGACTTGGTTAAGCGAAGATGATTTTACCCGGGACACCGAATCAGTCCAGCGCCTTGTGAATAGGCGAGTTTTTATGTAAGCGGTCACTGGCGAGGCGCGAACCCACGCCAGCTGTAGCACTCCGGGTCAGAGTCAAACACCCTAACCACTCGGCCACGACAACTGTACCTATCAACAATGCCTTCGGTTGATAGTCACAGATGACCTGTATGCATCTCCGTGTGCTATAACCCGTACCGTATAAAAGTTCATTTTGATGCTCTTTCTTGTTATTTTCGGGAAGCTAATTCCGTCTTTTCCACGCTTGTCACTTTTAATTATTAAAGTTTCCGGCGCTGGTCATTAGCTGTACACCAGCCGTTTTCACATCGACCCTGATCTTCCCCATATTACGGTAGACGCCATATTGTGTAACTGCGCATGCGTAGTGGCCCAAATACAGCAATATGGCGTCTATCGTAATATGGGGAAGGTCAAGGTCGATGTGAAAACGGCTCGTGTACAGCTAATCACCAGCGCCGGAAACTTTAATAAAAGTGACAAGTGTGGAAAAGAAGGTATTAGTTTCCCGAAAATAACAGGTAAGGAGCATCAAAATGAACTTTTATACGGTACGGGTTATAGCACACGGAGATCCATACACGTCGTATGTGACTATCAACCAAAGGCATTATTGATAGGAACAGTTGTGGCTATAGACAGGTTCCAAATAGCCCAGGCCAGAGAGGGTTAAACTGAGCTACAGAATCAAGTGAAAGGAGGTTTCATCCATATTTCAACGCGGTGTTATGAGATATTCTGTTGGTGATATAATGAATGCTTATTGCATAAAGTTTAAGGGGTTCTTTTCAGTATATGTTCTACTCACTTTTTGCTAAGTATTTTGCAGACTTCAAAACATGTGTGTTTTCCACGGTGACACTGTCGCCGAACTGCCCAGACTCGCTCTAAGGCAGGAGCGCCGGCCGTACATGTGGCTTGGGCTAGGACGTCCTGGAAATTGTAGTTCAGGTTATAATGTTTCCAGTAAGTGGATGACATCACGAGAGCTGAATGAAAAAATTCAACTAATCAACAATAATAATTCAAATAATAGGGAAATGACATTAAACATAATATGACATGAAATAGTTTAGAGGAAAGAGGAAATATTCGGCAAGGCTTTGGTGTAAGACCTCCCATTGAAAAGGTAAATTGGTAATATCCTGGACAAAAGACTGATAATACAACTTGCAGCAGATCCTTTGTCAATTATATTTCGTGAGTCAAATGCATGGGCATTTCAATATTTTGGTGAGATAGGAATTATTTTCAGTCTATAAAAGTGGAAAAAGAAGAAAATGAATCTACATAGATTGATTATTCATCCTAATCGATAATTGAAAACGATTTAGTCTGGTCAATTTACATTACAGTTTGAGACGTTTGGAGTGAGGTACAAAATACAATTTATAATTTATAATAATAATTTTAATAATAGGGAAATGATATTAAACATAAATATATGATATGAAATAGTTTAGATAAAAAGGAGGAAGAAAGAAATATTCCCGGCGGGAGTAAAGTCTTTGATCTTTACGGTTTTCACGCACACTTTCTAGACAGGATGCCATATTTGTTTCAGGATAATGTTTATATATTGAACTACGCGCTACCGTGTGCAATTACTGTGGGCGTGATTCTGAAATTGTTGCAACAAGCTATCCACCTGATTGGCTAAGTGTGGAGGATAAGAATGTCCGGTGGTAGGAGTGTTCGGTCCCTATCTTTCAACCCAGCTAGGACATTTTTCTCCACATCGGGGACAAATGTCGTCCTTGGTTGCAATAGAAAAGGATATAAAAAGGGACACTAATCACCAGGACATTCTTATCCATCATACCGGCATCAATAATAAGTGGCCATTATATCCCCCCCCCCCTCCCCTCCCCCCAAAATAACTAAGGTTAATTCTTTCCCACCTGCATGTATACCCATTGCCAGGCTGAATCAGAGGAAGGACTTCAGTTTAGACTCATCAAAATTAATAGATCACGGTCAGCAAAAATTTGTAACACTTATTGAACGCATAAAAGCGTTCATCTCTGACTAATTTTAGCGGTTACTGGAATAAGTTGAAATAATGTTGTGGAATTAATCAACTGGTCCATTTTGAACAATAATGAAAAGAAAAAGGTACCAACAATTTCACAACGCTAAGTATCCCAACAATCGAAATATGGGGTTGGACGGCACTGAACAATAACGTTCATATATATTGACGTCCAACTCAGAACACCATATATCGTGTTAAAAACTGCACACTTACGTTCATATCCGAAGACTATAGAGAACATATACACGCGTGCTCAAAAAAGATCATCATGTTTGAATACCAATGTTCGCAAATGAACACATATTCTGTAACACTTTTGGAACACTAGCGTTCGCATGAAAATGTAAAAGTGCTCAATTATGCGTAAAAGTGTTCAAAACTACACACTTCAGAATGAACACTAATTTTTCAGAGTTCCAATATTCAGCACTGGGCGATACTGTGGACAACATATTTCGTTGTGTTTATTGAGGACAATCTAGTTGATGAGCTTCAGTGCTCTCTAAAAAAAGTTGAGTGAAATTTCACTCAAGTAAGAGTGGAAATTCATCTCACTCAATACTTGAGTGAGATTTTCACTCAACTTGAGTTACTTTTCACTCAACTTGAGTTAAATGCACTCAACTTGAGTGACATTCATTCAAGCATAAGAGTGGAAATTCATCCCACTCAAGTTGAGTGAACTTGAGTGGTTTTAACTCAAGTTGAGTGAAAAGTAACTCAAGTTGAGTGAAAAGTAACTCAAGTTTGAGTGAACAGGTATTTCACTCAAACTTGAGTGGAACAGTTCACTCAAGTTTTTTTAGAGAGTGACATATTTTAAGTAAATCTCTTTTCATACTAGCTTTCGTACTTGAACACTCTTACATATTTGAAAGGTGTTCAGGATATGCACACTTCTATTGACAGTGTTCGTTTATCATCAACGCCCACGCAATTGCCTCTGCCCCAAAGATGCATTTTATTAAGCATTCTTATTCTGCAGTGTCTACAAGTTATTTCAGCAGCGTGTGCCGACTTGTCCGTGCAAATACTTCGTAAGCAATAACTTCTAAATGCTTTGTCAGATTCCTCTGAAATTTGGCATCTGCATTCTTTGCGACAAGACGTCTCTTGGTATTACGTTTCAGCAAGATCCGCCTGTAGGTGGCGCCACTGGGGTCTTGCTTCTATGTGTACGTGCATGCACGGACATGTCCGTGCAAATACTTCGTAAGCAATAACTTCTAAATGCTTTGTCGGATTCCTCCGAAATTTGGCATCTGCCTTCTTTGTGACAAGACGTCTCTTGGTATTACGTTTCAGCAAGATACGCCTGTAGGTGGCGCCACTGGGTCTTGTTTCAATCTTTAATGCATGTCCGTTCATGTTTGTTCAAATCCTTCGCGAGCAATAACTTTCGAACAATTTGTTGGATTTCTTCGAAATTTGGTAAATGCATTCCCTGCGACAAAACACCGTTGGTGATGCGTTTCAGCAAAATCCACCCGGAGGTGGCGCCACTAGAGTTCATTCCATTATTCCATGCTGCAAGTGATAACTTAGAAACGCTTTGTCGATTTTCTTTGAAATATCCTACATTTGTACCTTTCTGGGTAACATGAGAAACGTTGCGGCTCATCGGATTCTTCTCAAATTTGGCATGCATTCACCATGCCAGGAGCTGTTGCTTAGATTGCCTTTCGCTCACTTGCACTCACAGGTGGCGCCACCTGGTGGCAACATCACAAATTCGTTTCCGGGTAATAACTTGAGAACTGACCATCGGATTCTTCTCAAATTTTGTATGAATGTACCGTGACATAAGATGTCGCTTGGGTGGCCCTCCGCAGTTTCGTAGTAATGGCCCCTCTCTAATTTCATAATACGATAGACTGCCCTTGTTCTGCTACATCATAATTCTTCTTGTCTTCTTAATAGCTTATATCTATAATGCCATCCTATTCAGCATTATCAACGCTGCAAACGAGTACGTACAAATCGAGTGCTGGCTTCGTCTACACGCTGATCGGGATCATGGAGTAAAGTTTGTCCTGCCTCAGTTATGCCCCTTGGGTGTGCCTAAAAATCGGGACTCATTTACGGGAAGAAAATCTGACAAAAAACGGTTAGGTTAACACCCCCTTTTTTTTGCCTTTTTAAGTTCAGACCGGACCAGGGAACGTGAGTAAGAAGTTTAATTGAAATCGCTCTTACAGATTTTTCTGGAAATTGAGCCGAATTTGACCATTTTTCGACATTTTTAAGGGGTTTTCTAGGAAAAATGAAGCAAGCATGGAGGAGAATGTTCGAGTTAAATTTTTCTATAACATAGCAGTGTTATATCTTAAAATAATAGTTTCATATAAGTGATTTGGGTTGAAGGTTTTGCGACAACTGGTGGCCGAAAAACGGACCCATAGTCTATTCCATGCCGAATAAAAGAATCTCCGGAGTGCACCCTTGATAATGCATTTTACTGACTTGCGCCTAGAGGTGGCGTCACCTGGTGTCAAAATGTAAATTTGGTTTCTGGGCAATAACTTGAGGACCCTCATCGGATTCTTCTCAAATTTGGTATGCAGATGTCCCCACGATACCATGTTCCTTGGGATTGTATTTTTCCCGCTTCTGCCTACAGGTGGCGTCTCCTGGTGGAAAAATTTGTTTCCGGGCAATAATTTGGCAACTGCTCATCAGATTATTCTCAAATTTTGTATTCATATGTGACCCGCCCCAAATAACATGAACATCGGTGGGCATCTAGTACCCGCAATAACTTGAGGACCCCTCTTCAGAGTCTCAAAGTTCATATGCCGATACCATGACATGAGATGTCATTTGGGATTGTGTTTTGCCTGCTTCCACCTACAGGTGGTGACTCCTTGTGGCAAAGTCTAAATTTGGTTTCTGGGCAATAGGTTGAGGATGACTTCATATTCTTGTCAAATTTAGTTTGCAGATAATATGCCATGAGTTGTCTCTCGGGGTTGCATTTCGGTTACATAATTTTCATGCTACATGGTAAAGAAAATATATTACAGTAGCAATCAACATTCAGTCAGCCATTCGGAGTTGATCTCAAAACCTGGGAAGGTGGAAAGACCCCTCTGCTTCTTGCTGTTGCCATCCTCATGAATATCTTCTGAAACCGACAGCGCTTATAAATATTGCTGCCATTTTGGCGGGGGACCTAGCATCCACTGGCTGCTTGTTGCTGCTAAGGTTGATCATGCTTCGAAAATTAATTAGAGAACAATCATAAATATATTTATTCAGCAAACAGAATTAACAGTTCACCCGTCAGCTTCACTAAAAAAAGTTATGGAATACTAGTATTCCATCACTCTAGCACCAGCGAAATATTCCACAACATGGCATGAAATATTCCCTACTGTGCTAAGAGATATCATACTACTAATACGCTATGGAATGAATTCAAGGTATATTCCCTAACTAGTGCTCTAGTTGGGGAACATTCCATAAAATGTCAGTAATTTTGTTTTCAATTGTTTCAACACAAAGTTATGTCCATTTCAACTAAAAAATAGAAATAAAAAATAAAAATGAAATCTGCTCGCCCGCCTCCTGGTGAGCAGTCGATAATGAACGAACCGTTAAGTTCACTGAGCCTGGTTTGGTAAAAGAACAACAACAGCATCAACTTTAACAACAGAGAATGAACAACATTCGGTAATGCTATCCACGCAGCTCCGTATGGAAGAACTCGTATTGCCTGGGAAATATGATCCTCGTACTGCTGTATCAACTAATTTGTGAATGGCCCCTAGATTATATATATATGTTAATATTAGTATACATGGCAATGGAATTCAAACTTACCTGGGGTACATAGTACCAGAAGAAGTAAACATACGACGGCTTTCATCTTGATGTCAGGGGTTCTACTGAAGTTGTCAAGTATCGAAGTATATACAGTCAAAATGTCTTCGACCCACTTTTACATACTTTCAGAGTTACACATGAATGATTCCGCGTGTACCCTGATTATCAAATCGTTAAAGTTTTCTACAGAACTTTTTTCCTCGCAAAGTTTTACACGATGAGAGAGGGAAATGTTAAACATGTTATTTTATGGATAAGTTGTCAGATGAATTTACCGATATACAGACAGACGCATCCTGAATTCATCTTTATCCCACCTGTCGTATTTTGAGAAATCCAGACGTCAGCTTGTTCCATTGTTAACACATTATCCAGTATAAACGGATGAGACCTGACTGGAGCTTTTGATTGGATAAAATGTGTTTTTGCGGAAACACACAGATGAGTATTTTCGGATATATGAGATCGGTATCATTGTAACGATGTTCTTAATTAACTTTCAAGTTATAAAGAAAACATACTTTACGGGCTTGCACCCTCCTCTCCCTCTCCCTCCTCCTCCCTCCCACTTCCGCGAAGGTCCATAATTACTCAAACAAGCAGCCAGAGGATGCTAGGTACTCCGCCGAAATGGTAGCGATAGTTTTGAGAGCGTTGTTGGTATCGGGGTTATACATGATGGAGTCAACTGCTGCTTGTCATACACAATGAGAGTTAATGTTTCACTCATGAGATATTAGCTGGTACGAAAATGATGGGGATTCTTTGTTATATATGTTTGCAAGCATTCTTACATGGTAACACCGTTATCATCGAATTTAGATTTTGCCATTAGGTGGCGCCACCTGTAGGCGCAAGAGGGCTACATACAATGGCATGTTATCTGCAAACCAAATTTGACAAAACTCCGATAAAGGGTCTTCAGGTTATTGCTCGGAAACCAAATTTAGACTTTGACAACGCCAGGTATCACCATCAAGTGGGCGAATCGCAATGCCAAGCGATATCTCATGGCACGGTATCTGCATACGAACTTTGAGCAGAACTCGAAGAGGGGTCCTCACCTTATTTTCCGGAAATCAAATTTAGATTTTACCACCACGTGGCACCACCTGTGGGTTCAAGTGAGCGAAACGCAATCCCAAGATTTTGCCACCAGTGGGCGCCACCTGTATGCAGAAGTGGGTGAAACGCATTCCCAACTGACATCTCATGGCAAGGTATATGCATACCAAATTAAGAAGAATCCGATGAGCAGTTCTCAAGGTATTGCCCGGAAGCCAAGTTTACAAGTTGTAATAGGTGGTGCCACCTGGACTGCAAATGAGAGAAGCACAATCCCAAGCTACATCTCATATGGCATGGTATATGCATACCAAATTTGAGAGAATCCCATGAACGATTCTCGAGTTATTACTCGAAAAGGTATGGTATTTCAGAGGAGTCAGACAAAAAAGCGTTCCAAATTTATCGCTTGCAGCACAAAAGAACGGAATTAACTCTAGTGGCACCACCTAAATACACTGTACAAGCGTCTAGTCCGTCATTCATAATTCAGCCGTCGTCCATTAAAGAATATCCGCGTCCATAATCGCAGCTCTTGCTGAAACGCAACACGAATCGAGGTTTTACCGCAAGGAACGCATATGCCGAATTTCGGATGAATCAGATGAAGCGTTTTGATTTTATTGTGTGCGAAGATAGAACGAATGGAATATTAGAAGTAGACTGGCACCACCTTCGGTCAGATCTTGCTGAAACTCCATACCAATCGCCATCTTGTCGCAAGGAATCATATGCCGAATTTCAGAGAAATTCTACAAAGCGTTACAAGCTCATTGCTCGCGAAGAATTCGCACAGACATCCACAGAAGGATGGAACGAACCCTGGTGACGCTAACTTCATGTAGATTTTGTTGAAACGCAATGCCAATCTACGTCTTGTCGCAAGGAATGCATATGCCGAATTTCGAAGGAATCCGATCGTGCGTTTCGAAGCTATTGCTTGCGAGAATTCGCTCGGACACGCACGAACGAAGGATGGAACGAACACCAGAGGCGTCACTTTTAGGCGGATCGGACTGAAACGCAATTCCGCTCGACGCCCTGTCGAAAGAAATGCATATACCAACTTTCGGAGGAATCAGACATAGCGTTCAGAATTTAAACGAACATGAACGGACACGAAGAAGCGAGCCCCATTTTAAATTGAAGAGAAAGGGTAATTTAACCGTCAGCGAGAATCGAACCCATATACCACGCCCCCTCTAATTCGCGGAGTTGAGTTTGCCATATGAGCTCCGATTGTTAGAGAAATTCCAGTCTATAAAGTTGGAAAAAGAAGAAAATGAATCTACCAAAGACTGAATATTCAACCTAATCGATAATTGAAAACGATTTAATCTGGTTAACTTACATTCCAATCTGAGAAGATTAATGGAGAGAATGCAGAAGATATATACTTCACCCTGATTTGCTTCCCAGCATGCAGTTCAATGTCTAAGAATTACTTAATTCGAATGTATGCCTGATCATCCGACATTCAGGTGATGCTATAGAGTCAGTAATCGAAATGACTTTTGTATACGATACGGTACTGTTAGCACCATCAATACAAACAAGCATCGAATAAAAATCTGAACTAATATACACATACAACTGGCATACATAAGATAAGCTGACATCAAATCTCAACGCATCTTCACGTTAAATACTATGCTAATGTTCCGTCATTTATCCGCACCTACTGGATGGGTCAGCTCGGAAATTACGGTTTACAAAGGATTTAAATGAGCATGAACTGCATGACACGAAGAAGCGAGCCTCATTTTAAAGCCCCCCCCCCCCCCACCAGAACACCAGAACATAAAATCTGGATTATATTAGGCTTCATGAACAATCGGGTATTATTTTATGTGGCTGCATGAACAGTCTTATAGTTTGATGAGAACATGGAATGAAGTAATTTCTGGGGTCCCTCAGAGGTCTATTCTTGTTCCTCTAATATTTTTTTATGTATATTAATGATATTCCAGACATTATCAGTCACTTGTCAACAATTGTATTATTTGCTGATTGTTTTGGTCTAAAAAATGAGATTGATAAGTTACATCATTGAAGTATCCGCTGGTGTATTAATGTTAATACGGAGACTGTAATGTATTATGAAAGGGTCACCGGGCGTAATTGTTACCTCTAATCTGACATGGTCTGAACATACTAATTAATGAGGTTACAACCAAGACCAACAGAATGCTAGGTCTTATCAAGAGAACATGGTAATAGTATTTCAGCGAAGGTCGAAAAGGTTTTCTGTAAGAAGCTCTCTTGAATTCTCCTCACAGTCATGCATGAGGTGTTCCCATCAAAACATGTTTTTCACAAATTGAAGGTGTCCTGAGAAGAGCTTCTAAATTTATTTTCGGTTAGTAGTATAGTCTAAGCATTTAAACTCAGGTTTTGTCTGGGGAGATAACTCTTGGTGGCGACAGGTGGCGTTGTTCAGGTCACGGGCAGGTCAAGTGCAATATAGTTCCGCCAGGAGGCGCCACCAGCTCACGAGACCAAAAACTACCTCCAACACGAGAGAGCTCCACGGAGATCACCGAAGATGTCACGGAGGTACCCGAAGATGTCACGGAGATCAGTGGGTTTTTCCCACAATGTCGTGGGTGATCAAATTCTCCGGCATTCTCCGGCAATCTTCAGGGACGAGAGGGGTCCCTAGTGTACCGATTGGGTTGTAATATGAAATAGGCAAAGCCTAGAAGCGAACGCAGATAGAAAATCTGCCTCCTCTTCTGGCTTTACCTATTACATATCAAGTTATAGAAAATTCAAATGAAATTCCCAATATTAATACTCTGCGAATGCAGTGGAAAAAACAGAGATTTGGATGGGAATAATAATAATAATTTAATTTATTGCACAATACAATTTCAATTCAATTCATTCATTTACACCCAAACCACTCTCTGTGATATATGGGGAAAAATACATGGATAACTGTTCGAAACAGCTTTTAAACAAATATACAATTATCACAGTATTACAACTTAACATGGAGTGTCAAGTAAACTTACAATCAGCATAACCAAGTTTGAAGTTTAGATACTTTGTTGTATATGATAATAAATTGATACATTAACGATGCTGCTGACAGTTCATCTATGAACACTTTGCCTACGGAATAAATATTCACAACTGGCTGGATGCAAAAATATTAATTTCCACATATGGTATGATGGCCCTAACATTTTTCCATGGGTACCGTAGGTAGGGTAAACTATATATTTTTAGAAAGGTGAGTTGTCTCACCTTTATTATGGGATGTAGAAAATTTCTGGTGTTAGGGTTGTCCGAAGTACACCTATAAAAATAGTTCCAAATTGTTTATTCTTTCTCAGACCAAAATAGTTATCCTTCAGTGATTGACAGGCTTTGTAGGCCTATATATAGTCACTTAACATGTACTTAATCTCTAATCTGTATTAAATAATACTCTATTAATTGTTTTCTTTTGAGATATCAGATTAATACGCACTAAAGTATGGAAGCCTGCTATGGTCACTCTTCCAAAGATTGACCTCAGTTCAGAGAAATACAGTTCAGGAGGCAACATGCACATGTGTAAAGAGCTGCCCTACCATAGCTCTTGGGGCTGTACATGTATCTATGTTGGGTCTAGTTTCTGAAGAATGAAGAGGTCAAGCTAAAACTACGTCATCACATGGACTGGTGTTAGGAATATATGTACATGTATGTAGTGAAATTAATGAATCAATTGAACTTAAACTTAGAAATAATACTATTTGACATGTCTGAGAACTGAAATATTCTGAGATGGATGCCTTGCCACTTGTGTTCTAATACTTTCATTCAGTGCTAGTACCGGGTGTATGTATAATAGTAGTACCACTACATACGGATCAGCTTGGTATTATGGCCAGTTTTTTGTGTGTGTTTTGGGGGGGCTTTTTCAAACAAATAGATACTATTTTGAATTGAAACTCTGGGAAAGAAATTTGCTGCCCAGGAAGCAGCTATATCTCCACTATTGCTACCAGTCAATCAATTGTCTCTGAAAATGATACTCGGGTGAGTCGGGTATGACAATCAGTTCAAAACTATTTTTCCTGTGAGCCATTAATTAGAAAATACTAATTTACAAATGGAAGTGCAGTGCAATAAAATCTAGATTATGCAAAGAAAACTTCACATGCGATGGATGGTATCTGGCCCAACCCTCAATCAAGCAATAGCATTTATCTTCTGAACCACCTTTCTATATATGCCCATGAGCCTAGTTACAATCCTTAAGCTTTGGGGATTCATATAAATAAAAACTTATGATGGAAATCATTCTTGAATTGTTTGTTGTTTTTTTTTCAAGTCGGGAGGAAAAAAAACACGCACAACTTACGAAGTTACGTCGCCCACACGGGATGGTGACGCCATGCTTGGAAAACCCCTTTCATTTGTTGCATTTCATGAGGCTATCTATATATTACAATCATTGATGCTTTGGTGATTCGTATAAATAAAATCTGACGATGGAAACCTTTCTTGAACTTGTATGTTGTCTAGTCAGTAGAAAACAAAAACACAACACACGACGGCCGCAGCCGCCATTTTTTTAGTTTCCCCACACAATTGTCACATGACATGACGTTATTTGGTGATTGCCGATGTAATAAACTCTAAATCGAGGCTGAAAAGAATGTAGCCAGTGATTCATATATAACGGGACTGTTAATTGGTCAATTTTTCGCTACGAGGCCGAAACAACCAATCACAGGTGTGTTTAGATAAGGCTATCAAAAAGCCGCTCACAACGGCTTTTCAGCGCAAGTTTAAGAAACGTGAGCCGCTCACGTTGGATGAGCTTGTCAATCTCATGCTCGATCCCCCTAATGATGCTGCTACAATAGTGGCAAGCTTCATCAATATACAATGCGTTCCAACTGAGAAAATGCAAAAAATTAATTGTCACTGTGTGATATTCTCTCTCAAATATATTTTCTCAACTTATTATTGTTCCGTGATGCTGCGCTTATAGACAGGATAAGGCACTCAACATTGTGCTATATTTACAGGTTACATGTAAGGCCTAGCCATGTTGGACTGGGATTCGTATTGATCTATATCAAGTTCTTCACAGTCACAAGCTACTGTTATCACTACTCCTTGATTTTCGCCTGGTCATGTTCATATCTCACGAGTTGTTTGAGTGTTATTGTATTCAGTCCTTAATGGACATGTAAATTGATTTTATGATACAATAAAGTTGAATTGAATTGAACGACTTGCCGCAGGCAATGAGTTAAGTAAATTTTGGCAGCAATTAATATAAACAATGTACATGTATATGTGTGTAACGGCACAATCTATAATTAGTGGAGGAAGGAAGTAAACTGGATGACAATGTTCACTAGAACTTTGGCTAAATACTACTTCAGTTACATTCGGAAAAAAAATGAATAAGAAAAACTTCATGTAAAAACTTCGTTGATACAGATGATACATATCAATTTGCATTGTGGATATAATTAGATCAATAGTTATAAATAGGCAAAATGTTGGTTAGGCTTTACTCTCGTTAAATGTCCTAGGCCAATATTCCACATAAAGATAGCTTTTTCTTTTAAAAACTTAGGTACATATCATATACTAGTTTGTATTGACTGGGATGCCTGTATTGCTCCCTCATATTTTCACAGAAAGGCCGGCATACAAGTAATGGTTCTCGTCGCCAACTGCATTGATTGTTGTCACAGAGTTCATATAGCCTTTCTTCAAGTATTTTATTACTCAATGCCCGGTATTAATACACATCTTTCAAGTTATGATGTTACATCGCCTGAGTGACGTCCCTTTGCGCAGCGACAACGTCCTCTGGCAAAACGATAGGGCTAATCCCCTATCCTTTAACATCTGCGAGGTCACTTCCGCTTCCGTTCACGTGACCGGAACTGACCTTTGACCCCTGCGCGCGCTAACAATACCGGATAAAAATTGCGCGCAGGGGTCAAAGGCCAGTTTCGGTCACGTGAACGGAAGCGGAAGTGACCTCACAGAGGTCATATGCAAATGTCACTTCCGAGCTCTGAGCTCCACAGGCTTTGAGCTCCAAGAGCTCCGATCCAAGAACTCTGCCACACGGGAGCTCCCACCACCACCACCGGGCGTTGACGCCCGTCAACGCCCGGTGGCGGCGGTGGTGGTGGTGTGTGTGGGTGTGTGTGTGTGTGTGTGTGTGTGTGTGGTAGTGTGTGGTGGTGGTGTTGGTGGTGGTGTCTGTACATATAAGAATGAACATGTGTCCCTCATCAGTCCTTATGTATTGGTCGACAGATCAACATGTCGTGTACGTTCTGTCAGAGAACCTTCTCTCGTCGCGATAGTATGCTCAGGCACATTCAAGGCAAACACAACCAAGAGACACCGCCGAGTCCCGCTATAGGTCCAACAAGTGCAGTAGAGCATCCTTATACGATGACGGTGAGCGGCATGTGGAAAGACGTCCTGGGTGATGAAGTTCTTAGAGGAAGGTGTGGCAACCCCAGCTCCGACACGTGTTGTATGGTGTTATAGCCAATGGCAGCCCGCCTACGAAACTACGCGATTACAGAATGTGAGTTTCGTTCCAGGGATTCCTCACGACATAGACGAATCGTATTACTTTGATCCCGAGCAGACCAACGTGGTAGTGCTAGATGATCTGATGAGTGCGGCCAAGGACAATTCACACGTTGCCGACTTGTTTACTAAAGGATCCCATCATAGGAATCTGTCCGTCATCTATTTGACCCAGAATCTCTTTCCTCAAGGAAAGGCGCCCTTGAACTGCCAATACTTTGTGTTGTTCTCCAATCCCATTGACAGAGCACAAATCCGTGCGTTTGGTAGTCGAATTTATCCTCAGAACATCGACCATTTCATGCAGGCGTTTCAAGGGGCAACAAGTCGTCCGTACGGCTACCTATTCGTAGATTTAAAAGCCCATACCCCCGAAGATCGCCGGCTGACGACCCACCTGCTACCCGGCGAGGGATCACCGCAACGTCATATACCCCGACACCATCCACCGAGTCCACATCTGGAAGAGCAGCAGCAGCAACCCACCCCGATACAGTGGGCCCCTTCATACCATCAGTCCCGGAATATCACCCAACCGTGAAGGACCAACTCAAACCCGTACAAGGGAATGAACATAATGTGAACTCGAGGCTATGGAAGGATTTGTTCAAAGAAAGTATGAACGCCGAGATGGGCAAGACGTTGAGGGTCACAGAAAACAAGTTTCAACGCAAAGAGTATTCGAAAGAGGAAGCCGCAATTTTAGCCCATAACAGATTGGCACCCAGACTACGACGGGCTTTACGTCAGCGGTATGTCGACCTCGTGACCCATATGAAATTGTTGGATAAGGACCCAGTCCATATGGAAATTGAAAGAACAGCGTCGATGTTGAAAACCTCGGGCATGAACTGGAAAGCGGCGTATGTCAGAGCAATAGCACAAAAGAAACATTTGTTCGAACGCATCATTAAACGACGTTAAAGCGTTTAGAAAGTGTGTTAAGGCGTTGAGACGGGCGTTAAGGCGTAACGACGGGCGTTGACGGGCTTCACTGCATTTCGATGAATTGGTGTCAATTCCATGGAAATCAGAGCTTCTGAGCTAATTCACCAGGGCGTTGAAGCGTTAAGCTAAGCGTTGATGGGCGTTACGGTCTATAAAAGCAAACGTATTTCCAAAAACACGCACAGTCGACGTTCAACCGTCAACATGGCTTATACTTGCTCTGAGTGCGAACGCACGTTCACCAGACATTACGATATGATGCGACACCCAGAAAAATATACATGGGATTGAAGACTCTGAGGAGTCCGTTGAGGCGGATGCTGATACAGAGACTGCTGAGAGTGTATCGACTGATACCGAAACAGAGATTGCTGAGAGTCTATCTAGTGATACGGAGAGCTTGACCTCAGATAGTCAGCCTACGTCCGTGGAAAGTGAGGCAGAACCTACCTTCTGGGATCGTATTGTGACAGCAGCTATCAATACTTACGCTGCAGCGATCGAGGACGCCGGAGAGGATAATTTACAACAGGCGTACACCCAAATGCGCCCCCGCATCAGGAAAACAGCCATGGCGATCTATGAATAGTATACCTTACTACCGCTTGAAATGAAAGACGACCCCACGCACAGGTCAATCATGAAGACCAAGCATCACTTGGAAGAGTCTATGGGGCTACCACCCACCGAGGCCCTGGAAAATGCGAGCAGAATGCGCAAACAACTGTTTCAGGACATGCTGTCCGAAGAATATCCAGGCCTGCCCGACGACGCTTAGGTGACACCGAGCAAAGATGGAACTTTCTGAAATGGCGACTTCTGATTGGACAAGAATACATCTAACAGACAGGAACGAATATGACAGATGCAAATGGTGGCCTCTGATTGGGCAAGAGTCTTTTTGAGTTGTAAACATACCCAACGCGGCTCCCCCAGCGTGGGTATGATGTAACATTGGGGAAAATAAACTATATGAAAACAAAACTTGTTGTTGTTGTTGTTCTCTCAAGTGTCTTGCTTGTTGTTGTTGTTGTTCTCTCTCCGGTCTATATCATGGCGTCAAGGCGTTATGTTAGAGCGTTAAGGCGAAACTACGAGCGTTGACGGGCGTCAATGCATTTCGAAGAATTAGTGACAATTCCATGGAATATCTATAAAATCAGAACTTCTGAGCTATTTCACCAGGGCGTTGAAGCGTTAAGCTTGGCGTTGGCGATCGTTGCTACAAGATGACACCTACCCCGACGCATTCGGACCAAGGATGGCCCCTCTTTACACCAAATACCTTCCTTCACTGCCCCAAATAGTCCACTTTGGCTACTACTCGTACTGATGACGTCACCAATGACGTCACAGATGACGTGAACATCCCTCAAATCGGGGTCTACACCCCGAGAGCTACAAAATGACACCTCACACGACGCATTCGGACCAAGGATGGTCCCTCTCTACCCCAAATATCTTCCTTCACTGCCCCAAAATGTCCACTTTCGCTACTACTCGTACTGATGACGTCACCGATGGCGTCACAGATGACGTGGGCAGCCCTCAAACCGGGGACTACACCCCGAGAGCTACAAAATGACACCCCGCACGACGCATTCGGACCAAGGATGGTCCATCTCGACACCAAAAACCTTCCTGCACTGCCCCAAAATGGCCACTTTACTTACTACAACCAACTGCGCATGCGCAGATTGACGCGACTTGCACTTAAAAACACGCCATTCTGACTCTACCCCACACAAGCTTCACTTTGAGACCTTCCACGACCCATTCGGACCCATAGCGGTCCATATCTACCCCAAACACACACTCACATACCCCCCAAAATGGCTGCTTTCTATACTACGGCCAGACTGCGCATGCGCAGAATATCGAAAATGGACGAACTATTAGTCCATTCGGATGCTCCTCCACAAGAGCTTCAAAATAAGACCTCACACGACACCATAGGATCATTAGGGGCTCACCTAGACCCCAAAACGTCCACCCAGTATGGGCCTATACCCCCATAGCCAGTATGGGGCTATATGAGCCTACCCAGGCCTCGGTGAACTTTTTCCACAAATTTCACCGTTTCGCTTCGAAACCCTTCCCATCGTGTTCTAAATGACGAGACGTGAAAAACAAATCCAAACAACCCATATCACAATGAACGTGTGTGAATTTCCCAGGTTGAACCTATACCCCCGTATAGCCAGTATGGAGCTATATGAGCCTATATCCAGACCTACCCGGTACTTTTCGAAAAATTTCACCGTTTTGCTCGGGGACCCTTCCCATCGTGTTGTAAATGACGAGACGAGAAAAACAAGACCAAACAACCCATATCACAATGAACGTGTGTGAATTTCACAGATTGGACCTATACCCCCATATAGCCAGTATGGGACTATATGGGCTATATGGTACTTTTCCAAAAATTTCACCGTTTCGCTCCAGGACCCTTCCCATCGTGTTCTAAATGACGAGACGTGAAAAACAAGACCAAACAACCCATATCACAATGAACGTGTGTGAATTTCCCAGGTTGAACCTATACCCCCATATAGCCAGTATGAGCCTATATACAGACCTCGGTGACTTTTCCCAAAAATTTCACCGATTCGCTCCGGGACCCCTCCCATTGTGTTTTTCTCGGTGAAACGTGAAAACGAGACCCCACAACCCATAGTAACACCCACAAAAAAATTGACCACCCCTCCCCCCATATAGCCAGTATGAGCCTATATGGGGATATACCCATACAGGCATTTCCCCGTATATTGTGTATTGTATGGGTAAAGTCCGTGTTCCGCTTTTTTTGTGGAGAAATTTTTACATGCATCCACCCATGACTGGATGGCCCTCGAGGAGAGCTTCACTTTGACACCTCACTCGACCCAATCGGACCATGCAGCGTATTTGAAGTCTGGGGACTACTTTTTCTCCGCGGAAGCTTTTTCCCGCGACCGCATCACCACCAGACCGCATCACCGCGGAAGAATACATGCCCAGGGGCCCTTTGCCGGAACTACAGTGACTCGGAGTTACCTCCCCCTAGATTGGAACTCTTCTGTGTTGGAGGTAGTTTTTGGTCTCTTGGGCTGGTCGCCCCCTGGCGGATGCAAGAGGTACCTCCCCCGGCAAAATATGAGTGAATATGCACTTTATATACTACTAATCCCAAATAGCTGTCGTACACTTCATCGAGCAGGTACACTACACTCTAAAATTTTCCGACGTCTGACGCGTCCGTTTGGTGTTCTCACCTTGGGCATTGAAGTACCAAAGGACGGGTGAGTTGCAGTAAGTTGGATCTCTGTCCTATAGTGTTGCGGTAAGATACCAAATTTTCATTTCGGTAGTAAAACACAATAGCTGGTGAAAAACGCATAACCTCGATCCAAAATGATGCATGATACAAAATGTGCAGGATAATAGGATGTGAAAATGAGAAAATACGCATTTTTTCACTTTTGGGAAAAATTCCCATTGCATTTTTTTCAAAATTCCGGAAAAAACACCTCGCAAACCAAAATCGTTCTGATCATAATATCGTTATAATATAACAATGCTCCACCCACTCGTTGTTCGTTGTTTTTGTTCGAGAACCAGGCACACCGAGACGTGTTACACTCTCGGCTATATAGGGTGTAAAAGAGGCGATTAATCAGGGAAAGCACCTCTGTGATGCTAATTGAGGTGAAAGGGTTGTTTTTGTCTCTAGCTCTTGTTTTGCTAGGTTTATTTGTTCGGAAATGCTGTGGCAATTCTTTCCACACTTGCACATTTATAATCCTATATTAATATGCCTATTATGTATTTATAACTCTGGATAGAATTATCTCTTATAACCAGCCACTGTTTCACTTTGAATTCATTTGTAGCACTTTCATGCAGATATATCTACACTATAGCTACATGAGATCTTGGAATTCAATAGAAGCATATATTTATAAAAAATACTAGGGTGTTAATGGATTTATCCTCGGAAGGGGTGTTAGCCCAAGGACAAGTCATTCACATCCCATACGTTGAGTGTTAATAGATGATATCGCGTCTCGAATGATTTTATTATTGTATTAAAAATAGGAATCGATCACATAAAAAGTCTGTAATGCTGGCCGTCTGAAACTGGTCAGTGGTTTTCCTCGATGGCATGGAGAAAGAGGCCAGGGATTCGTGAATAAATCCATGAAAAACCACTTAACGAATTGGACATTAGGTCCTCTTGTCTACGGAATGATAATATATTAAAACTAGGCCCATGGGCTTATACAGGGATCTATTATTCTGGGTATTTTATTCAAATACATCAACCTGCTGACTTGGCTGTATTGCACTGGCGAGTACACGCTGATCTTGAATCTTGAAGGTGGCCCAATTTCGGCCAAGACTCTGGTTGCACGGCGCTGCAATATGATATTTTTTCATAAATTTAAGGGTCCACTGCATGCATTACAATGTTGTTGTTGTAGACACGGGTTGGTGTCATGCTAAAAAAGATCCAGTATCTCGGAAATAAATGACAGGAACGTCAAACTTAACACTTAATTTGGGTTGCCCTGGTGCAATTAACTGGTCAATATTTAAATAATACACGCAGGAAATAAGCAATCAGAGATTGCTTAATTGTATGCCCCCCATTCCGCTTTAGTCCAACACTGCCCGGCCAATGTTCTGTTCTGTATTAACCGAGATCCAACGTGGACAAATATATTTCCCAGTCAGTCAGGTTTGAGGAACCAAGGGCCATAACTCTTGAAAATATAACCGAAATGCAGAGAAACTTCACGCTGCATAACTATTGGGTAGTGATCATGCAAATATCATAAATGTCCATATAATATTAACCGAGATCCAGCCCGAACAAGTCCCAATTAACAAAGATTTCAAGAACAAAAGGGCCATAACTCTTGAAAATATACGCGAAACACGGAGAAACTTCATGCTGCACAACTACAAAGCACTGGCCACATATCATGCAAACTTCATAATTGTCCATACAATATTAACCAAGATCCAGCTCGGACAAGTCCCAATTCACGGAGATTTCAGGAATAAAGGGCCATAGCTCTTAAAAAAAAACGAAACTCGGAAAAACTTTACGCTGCACAACTACGAGGCACTGGCCACATTTCATGCAAGTTTCAATCCTGTCGATCAAATATTAACCAAGATATTGCGCGGAAGAGAAATTCGTCCGGACAGACGCATGGACAGAAGGACAAAGCGATCGCTATATGCCCCCCTCTACTTATGCCCCCCCCCCTCTAATTAGAGAGGGGGGGGGGCATAAAAATGTTAAACATTTGTGAAGTGCTTTTTCTCTGATTTCAAAACTTTTGAAAATTTCTCAAACAGATTGAAATTGACAAAGTTCACACCTGGTTGGCATCAATATTGCATCTACTAATACTCAATTACATGTTTGCGAAGTTTGAGCTTGATGTGATTTACTATTTTCAATTTTGAAAAGTGATACAATTTCTTACAAAAACAACAATGTCACACTATAATTCTAACCGACCCTTAAGGGCGTAGATCACGATCACTTCTAAACTATCACCTTCAGTAATAACTTGTCAGGCTATGACAAGCTGGCAGGGGACATGGACTTTTTTGGTCGAATTATTAGGTTGATAACCCGTGTCATTTATCAAGAATATGATTTTGAAAATGGCAATCTCTCTGATGATGCATCCCACGGTGGCCATGATGCTTTTGTGTAAAGTTCATTTACATATTTTTAAGGTGTTGACAGTGAAGTCGGTGAGAGAACAAGAATGAATGGATTGAAAATAATTTTTAAACGGAAACTGGATAAGGTCTTTTTGGCCTGATGTCGAATGGGGGAGGGGGGATTGGGGGTGGAGATGGGAAATATCCCTGGAGGTTCATATCTACCGTAAGGCATTTATAAGGTAGCCTTTTGTTGGAAGTGAATACGGATTTATTCATGAGAATACCACATGCATAATCTCCTGTCCATGGAGACCCCTTTGCTATCCACCCATTGAATCTGAAAGGCCCAATTTTTTTCTCCATAGTAGGCTCCAGTCCTACCCACTTTGGAGTGGGTGGTTGGATGGGTTAAAGTTCCTGTTGCTTCAATGCATTTTGCTGAGAAGCAACAGGAACTTGATAATGTGATGTCTAGCACTGTAATATCACTTGTCTTTATTGCACCATGTAAGCGTCCTGTCTGTGTCTTGTGCGCTGTCCTCGGTGTTTTAGGTTTTGGGTGGTGCTTAGTTGCTTCGTCGTGATTATAGCTGAAATATTGTTGAAAGTGACGTTAAATACTATACACTCACTCACTCACTCACTTTGGAACGGCTATACACAAATGGTTTGAATTGTAGTGGCAGATATCGATGCTTTATTTTTATCCTATTTTGAGGTGTCTAGCCAACTTTTGTATGAAATTCAGCCTGTTTTGAAGAACTCCATAAGTGACATTGTCATTGCCCCATAAGCACATGGAAACATGGGAGCTTGAAATAAAAGAATTAACGAGGTATGGGTATTATAATACATTAATGTATTATAATTCCCATACCTCGGTAATTCTTTTATTTCAAGCTCCCATGCATGGAAATAATCATGATCTACTCCCTTAATTAAAAAAAAAAAAATAATAATAAAATAATGATGCCGTGGCTCCAATCCCAGAAGATTATTCAAGATGCCAATATGTGTCATGGTTGTTGTTGCAATATGCCATTTCTGGTTTTATTCGTCAAAGTTCACCATATGCTTTGCTAATCCTTGGCGTTTGCATTAATTTTCAAGTCCATTGTGTTCCCTGAGTATAGGCGCAACCTGTTCCGTAATTTTCAAGTCAAACGGTCAAATCTGCGGACAAACGGTAAGCGCAACTTCCATGTTAACTGCCCGTGTAAGCAAGGCACAATTCTCTTTGGATTAAAATACTGACTGGAAAGGTTATAATCAGCCTGTGTTCTCCGAAATAAAAATTAGGAATCCTTGAACTTGTTCTGGTTTCGTTTTCGACAGGTCATAGCTTCGCATAGCTTTGGAATTGGAGATGTTGCCAGACATGTACAGTCGATCTCATCAAATCGTGTCACTGAAGCATGTGTCAGTGAAGTTTGTTTTATTTATCCATCAGTTTTGCCTTTAAGTGAATCATGCGCAAATCAAGTGTTGAAAATTGGGGTCTTCATAACCCAGAGCGAGATCGAACGAGATACACACGTGGACAAAATGATAGGAAAAGTGCACGCACTCGCCCCGGCAGCACTGGCCAGTCTACGATATCACGCGCCTCACATTCCCACGTTTATTGCTGATGAACGATGGGCAGTCGTGCAAGTGTTCAGCCAATCTGCTCACTGGTCTGATACGCACGCGCAAGTTCTTCAAACCACTGTTGGCAGTTTGGTGTTCAATTTGAACCACGTTCACATGCCCCTTGAAACACAAACCTTACACCCGAGACACTTGCACGAATGTTACAGACACTTCAGCAAGTAGGCGCCTAGTTATGAGGTTGGGTTTGGAAATCTTACGAGTAACCGGTGCGAGGAGAGTGCTGCATACATTAACATACGAGACCATCAACCAACCACCATGCCATGCTGGGGTCGAGCCCCCGGAAATTGTCTTCCTGCCATCCCATAATAGCAGTGCTCAAAATGGTATTCGTTTCGACAACTTTGACAAAGTTTACTGATGAGAAAAACCACGATTTTCACGTTCGTAGACTACAAGTCTTCTCCAAGAATTTAAGGTAAATTTTACACAAAACAACTCTGTAGAAATAACGAACAGCGGCTATAGTCTCCACTACCCACGTGAAATTGCTACAGAGATAGATATATAATACGCCCGACAAATATATTTTTAAGTATGGACTCATACGCGCATTAATCTGCCAAACGTATGATATGATCATAAATAACACAAAACATCAAAATAAAGTTTAAAACAAGCCACCGACACAATTTAAATTAGTACTTGGGCCATTTGGTTGAAAAAAAAACTTGAAAGAAACTGGAACGAATTGATTACATTCTTCAGCGGATGTTGGACAGGGGAGTACTTCGGACGACCCTACTGGGCAGCCTAGGCCAAATTCAAGAAGACTTTATGAGGGATCTCTGCATAGATCCCGATCCCTAACGGGATCTGCATCTGCATAGATCCCTAAAAACACTTACCTTGACTTAGGGCTAAGGAGGGAGCATATAGCACCAAAGCTATATAAGACATCTGCAAGCATAATACATATAATTACAACGCATATAAGGGAAGTGGGAAGAGGTGTCAAATTATCCAACATGCTGATTCTCAAATATAAAATGCCCTCCACTAGATCATAGAGCGTAGTAGAAACAGAAAGCAATGTAACAGCAGCGAGCATCATCATCTTTCCTCAGCGCGATATCTGTTGAATAACCCTATAGGGCATGGGGAACCATTATGGTACCCTGCCAATCCTTCTATCCTATCTTCGAAACAATACAAATTTGAGAGCCGACACTCCATGACTTTATAGTTCATCGTATTCGGGTCATTTTATTTTGGATTGAATAAGTACAAGGGGAAAGCTCCAGGAATATATGAGAGTAGGTGGTTGGAAGGGTTAGGTTAGGAGACAGAAGATGGGACTTGGTGCCCCAGGGGTGAGGAAATGTTCCCGATGATGGTGGGATAGGTTAAATCCCGGGCGGGGCTTAGTTCCGGAGACATAAGGAGACGGCGAGAACTGTGGACAGGAACAATTTAACATCTTATTCGGACAGGAACATGAATAGAAACAGGTACACAAACATCCACAAACATCATTTAGATGCAGGTAAAGCTACGAGCTCGATTAAAATTTAGCATACATTCACAACCAATTTGTTGTTTTTTTGGATACGACGGGATAAGGTAATTCCCCCGGACACAATCACATTAGAAAAAGTTGTTTTGAGAGTTAAATATCATAAATTCTTTTTAGAATATTTCACATATCAATTCTGACCAAGTCAGGTATAATGACCAATCAATGATCGTCGGAAGACAATTCCTTATTACAACCTTGGACCAAAACGTCTTCAATGGTGGTTGGTCTGCTCGCTTCTGTGTTTCTTTTTTTCTGAAGCGCGAGGTGAACGACAGGCGTACAGAAATAGCATATTTGTACTCCACTATATACAGATCCGCGAATCTAGGATCCTCAGATTGTTTTACTAGAACATAATGAGATATGAATATTAGTTCACCGTTTACACGTTCTTACAACTTCGAATAAGTTTAATTGCATTAAACAACATCTTGATGCTGTTGAATTAGATGCATATACAAACCATTTGTGGAATAAACGCCACTGAAAACATCAGTCCAACAGTCTTGTTAAACCTGAGGTTGATGTACTGAAAAATAAAGCATAAATGATACCTATTCAGATACCAAATACATTAGAATAATCTGCGGATTTCTCGTTGTGCCACAGGAAGTATACATGCGTGGACGATGAAAGAGCGCTACTATATGACGCTAAGCCACTGTATAGATACCAACTTCTTTTTGTAACAATATTTCCTTGTGGATAGGCCTAATAACAACAGCTTCGAATGTGTTTTACTAATCTTTTGATCAGCAACTAGCTTGTTGCAAATTAGAAGCGCGGGATTCAAGCTATATACAGATTTGTAGATCAAGCTCAAAATCTCAAAGAACTTCCACATTATTCAGACCTAGTCGTCACCGAAAGCATTATTGTAACACATGTTTTCGCAGTGTCATTTCGACAAGATGCATTCGACAATGGATCTTATTCAAACTTATTTAACCTTACCTGGTAGGCGCTTGTCAGATTCAGTCTATGATAGATGGGTAGTATGATATTGAAGGTAATGGGCGTGATTAGTGCTCTGCCAATTATTTGCACCAAATACATCCCACCAAAGGTGTACACCTCGGCAGCTACCCCCATGATACCGATGGGTGACATGAAGGTAACAAACAGTGACAGAGCCACGGGAATAATACCCATCTTTCTTCCTCCCACCAACATCTCATCCGTGGACGTCTTTATCTTATTCCTCTTCATTTGGACGGCGTAATATACACCGATCAGAAGAGAAATCAGCAGGGTTAGACCAAATAAGGCATAGTCTATCCAGTGGAATATCCTCGCAGTGGCCATTGTTGTGTCGATGTATGCTGATCACTAAAACTGTGTACAAAACGAAAAATGAAAGAAGAAGTTCAGCCAAGGAGTACAGTCTTCAAGTATTCCGTTCACAATATATGTTACGGTACAACTGATGTATGAAATACTCCTGATGTATGTATCATTGGTGAGAGGTAGGCTGGAATATTGCTATTCTGTTTGGTCACCCAACACTCAAATACTCAAGGACAACACTTTTACACTTTGGGGTATGAACGCGCGTGCATTACATATCTCACCAATTTGTCATTTTTATCTGAGGCCGGTTAACCGGGGGAAAGGTCGTTTCAACATGACGTATTTTACATACTCATAGTTTTGTAATGAACGATTTCGATCAAAGCGTGACAGAGGAAAATCATACTCTAGCGAAGATATGTTAATTTCCGGATTGGGACATGAGTTGGTCTCATATCGGTTACCAAGAAAATTCTCACTACTTATGTAAGTATTATTACTGGATGTAACTTTGTGCTCGTATTCTTAGTGAAGATGACCTTCGTATTACTCTTTGAGGATACGCGCGATTATAACATTTCTTCTGTCACACCGAAGAACAAACGGATTGATAGCTCTTTTGGATACCTTGCCAGGGTCTATGTTCGCACAAAACAGATGTCGCGTTTGCTAGATTTTGATCCAAAATGATTCATGTATCGCCCGTGTCTCTTTCTGTGTGTTGAATGTCGGTATTAGTTCCATTGGCATGCTCTCGAAATGTTGAACAAATACTGATATGAGAGACTAAATTGGTCATTCACTTGGCCATCGTTTTTCAAGGTTCTGTCTGACTTATGACGTGTAGCACGTGTTCTGAATGCAATCATGGTTTCTCTGGCATACTGTTTTGGGCATTTATTACACGTTATGAGCTAAATCACTTTGACGAAATCACAGTTGCGGATTCCCTCACTTGGTACTCATTTCCGTTTGTTTACTTTTGAAAGCAAAACGCATGGCGATATAGGAGTCAAGTTCATGTGTGTGTGTCTGTTGATGAATACAGAGGATACTGGTTTCCTGAAGCCTTGAGCTATATGAGTAGTCCCACAATGTATGAAGGACTGACAGGCAGTTACTGTTTTAGTCAGACTATGTTCGCTAGCCAGTCAATCAACTAATGAGAGGCTGAGTGTCTTGCAGTTATTGCCTAAGTCAGACTATTCTTGATGGGATATCTGATATAGCCAGTCCCTCAATTTAGGAGAGTCTGGCAGTTATTTCTTGATCAGCCTGTTTCTTGACAGGCTGTATATTGTAGCCAGTCTTTCAATTTATCAGGGACTGATAGGTTTTCAAACTGAGCAAGCTCTCAACGAGTGCTGACAGTCTAAAAGTTATTGTCGCTATTGTCGTTAGTCAAAACTTGATAGACTGTCTGATATAGTCAGTCCCTCAATGTAGGAGGGTCTGGCAATTACTTCATTAGTCAGTCTGTTTCTTGACAGGCTGTATAGTGTAGCCAGTCTCTCAATTTAAGAGGGGCTGACAGATTATAAAATGTCAGGTGCATTTTGTCAAACTTATTCTCGGACTGTCTGATATAGTTGGTCCCTCAATTTAGGAGAGTCTGGCCATTATTTCAGTAGTCAGTCTGTTTCTTGACAGGATGTATAGTGTAGCCAGTCTCTCAGTTTAAGAGGGGCTGACAGATTATAAATTGAGTGAGCCCTTAATTTATGAGGGGAAGGGGAGGTTGGGGGAAAGGTAGATTCCAGAGTGAGCCGGACTGGTACCAAAAGTGGGCCAGTTCGCTCCAGCTCCTTTGGATCTCCTTGGGGAAATTAGAGGTCTGCTGAAAAATCGACCTGAGGGTTGGGGTTAGAGAACAGCTTCCATGATCTGGGGTTGGGTATTTTATTGTCGGACTAATTTTACGTAGATTGTTTGTTCTTAGGTTATGTCCGGATTTTAGCCCAGTTCAAAGTAGAGAAAGCTTTAGGTACAGTTCCGTACTTTTATGGTATGTTTTTATCATTGGGAATACTTTGCTGGAGTTTTAGACTCTGTCAGTCGCTGGTATGCCCTTCCCCAAAAAAGAAAAGGGAGAAGGGTGTAGTGAGAATAGGTTTTCTCACTGTCTTGTCAGTTTAGATAAATAGTCTATTAACGATTAGTGTCGGATTGATGCAGGGAAGTGATTTATTAGAGTTATCTCCCCTTGGTTGAGGGCGCTGATTGCCCTCTAGCCAATGAGAGTAACTCGCGGGCTTGGAAAAGAAGCCAGAGAAGGACTTGACTTGGGACTGACAGGACGTTATAGACGACTTCTCTCAGGGCTTTAACCGGCAGGTAAGCCTGTCTCCTATACTGGCTGATATCTATGTAGCTGTAATTACTGCATTTTTTTTCACGCATTTTGCTGATCGCCCATCACCGTACTAAGTTCGATTGGTTTAGGCTCAGAGTCGCATATATCTCCTGTATTATAACTCGTAATTTGTCCGATTACAAGCGTCTGGTCCGTCATTCATAATTCAGCTGTCGTCCATTAAAGAATATCCGCGTAACCCAAAGACCTATTCCATATTCCATATAACAGCAATATCACCAAATTCAAAAAGACAATCATAGTATACATAAACATAGGTTAGTTTCCTGCAAGAGAGAAGCGGTCAACAGTTTTCAATGACGCCTGCAAGACATCATGATGTTCCAAAAATATCAAATCTGTATCGTTGATCAGTATTCTAAATCCATGTGATATTCGTTGTAAAGTCGTCATCCAGAGAATGATGTATCTCAGTCTCGCTGATTGTGACTGTTCATATGCGCACCATGAGGATCTTGGAGATCATGGGCCCCTAGCCCCAGGTTAAGCGGATTTAGACACAAGTTACGAAACGTAACGGCATAGGGCTTGCACGCTACGCTCGTATTTTGCTATCAGCATGCGATATGTATCGCCAAATTTGAGAAACTTTGAGTGGAGGCGCTTGGTGGTATAGCCCGTTTTATAAGTTCTGCAACAATGTTTTGTGACGTTGATTAAAATCGTCACATTTTAACACAAGATCTAGCAAATGCTACTAGGCGAGATATGTGTACGTCATATGTAGGTCCCACTGGAATATTACTGTCCAGAAATGAATAGTTTACGATGTTGAAATTGTAATCATCTCTTTTGTCATGAAGTCGACGAGAGAGAAGGCCCACTTATTTTTTGTAGAGATATAGGTCAAAATCTGATATGCCGGTAGGGCTATCTGTAGTTTCCTTCAAATCCAGTTAAGGTGGATATATATTCTCCACTGCGTCATTTATATAGCGATTATCCACAGCGAGAAGATCGTCTATATAGCGTTTGGTGAATGAGAAGGAACGGGCTTTGAATTGATCGGTGTTTGAAAGCGCCTGCATATAATCATATTCATAAGAGAACATATATAGGTCAGCCAACAGGGGTGCACAATTAGTATCCATTGGAATAACTATATGCTGTTGGTATATTGTGTTGCCAAATTTCACATATATTTTTTAGTGAGAAATTCAAGCAACTCTATAACAAAGAAATATCCCATGAATGATATCTCTTGTATGTAGTGCAGCTGAAGAATGCTTTATGGCTTCTGACACTAATATATCTACGATCAGTTTTCTTGAACACAGATACTATTAATGAACCGAGACGATCAATATGGTCCTGATGAGGGATTGCAGCATAGAGAGTCGAGGAATCCCACGTGGATACATGTCTGTACGGTATGTGACCTTTAGCATCAAGTTCTTCCGAAAGATATTTTGAGTTTTTCAATATCCACATACATTCAACGTCAGAGTTTTTAGAAATAATGGCTCAATACCTTTCCCAAACTGCTTTTATCCCCAGAAGGGGTATACTATTGGTATGTCGTTATGATTGGTTGGAAGACAAATACCTCTTTACCTGAGAAACGTTTTGTAATTGTTAAGTAAATGCAGTTTGGGAGTAAGTAGACGTATTTGACCATGATATGTTTACCCTCAATTCTTTCAACCCACCAGGCTGGCCTATCGTTTTGGTGATCCCCTTCAAGACCATCCAAGTATATTTTACGGAAAAAAACGGGCGGAGTAGCATCGAGTTCCCAGTGCCTTGAATGAGTACGACAGATTGAAATACTAGAGGTCACTAAAATTAATGTGAAAACGAACAAGAGCCCAAGGGGCTTCAATATACGCCCGTATATCTGGAATTACATTGGTCCAAATTTCAAGGTTGTTTAACTCTTTCCCTCATATAAGCGGGTTTTGACGACTTGTGTAGATCCTCATGTAGCGTATTTTGACGAGTGTTCGCCTAACTCATGAAGACGGATTTTGACGAGTCACTTCGGTTCCCATGTGGTCGATTATTCTTGCAATTTTTGGCGTTTACTTTGAGTAAAACCTAATTAAAACTATACGTTTTCAGAAAGCCAAAATTTCAATAAATCTGACTATATGGACTGTTGGTATGTTTTATGGTAAGGGTAAAATGAAATCGGGAGAGAAACAGAAATAATCGATAAAAAATGCGCGATTTGACAACAAATTTGTTTCGTGTGCTACAAGACAAACGTTCGAAAAATAGTAAAATCTGCTTCCAAATTCCTGAATATTTCACGTAACGCGAGCATAAACTACCAAAGTATCTAACCTTGATGACTAGCTCGTCAAATCTGCCCATCTGAGTTTATTTTATGTATTTTCCCGGGACCTGCTGTCTTCGCGGTAAATATGTTCAGCCGCCATTCTTTCTGAATCGACCTTTCGTCGACAGTGACCATAGCGACCGAGTCACCACGTGACCTCTTCCTCCAATCACGCCGGGCCGCGCTCAACCTTGGCCAATTAGTGAGCTGTGTTTCTTTCACCTTATGAATATTTATTACCGTCTGTATTCTCCTGCACGGAAGGTATATTGGATTAACACAGTTATAGTTCGTTCTACACCTGCCATCCTGTCATGTCACTGCCAAATCCCGATCCTACGGAGAATTAGCTTTACGATGGTATACGGAAACATGCGAATGGCAATCTAATTAAAATTAAATCCTATCTGCTCCCCATTTGGATATTTCGCTATATAGCGACATGTACGATTGGGGAGCATTGATAGGATATTAATTTATTAAGATTGATGCGAATGGTAACCGGAAAGCAGGAAGAGAACGGTGCAAAACGTGGCTAAAATGCGACAATTTCTTCGCTTTTTTTCGTGATTTCCAACAGAAGTAAAGCAGACACAACACATTTTCTCACAAGATTACTTATTTTTAGAATAAATGTTGCTGATATTGGTATAAAACGTGAACAAATTACGTAGAATGGGTCTGTGGGAGACCATTGGTAAATATTTCTCCACATGACATGGGACATAAAACGGGATATTTTACATCGCTGGAGAGGTATGAAAATTGAAATGAGTCCATGGGTTGAAGACCTACGCCATTACAAATCTATTAAGAGCCAGAGAGAGAAAATTCCCCACAAGTCTATGAGGGAAAGAGTTAATAGCCTTGATTCCAATTGATCAAGCAATCCAGAGAAAGGTCTACAATTTTGTGCTTCTGAGAATGTAACATATATCACATGTTATAGTGAATGATAAACTAAAATGAGCTTAACTCTTGGTAACTAGTTGACCTTGAAGCAAGAGCCGAGAGCTCACATATCCCACACTGAAATCGACAATAGTCAAACACAAGAAATGGATTCCTTTCAGACGAGAGAATTTTTCATGAAGGAAGAAGAAATTGATGAAGTAAACCTTTGTTCTTGAGTTAATAAACAGGTGTGAAGTTCATGAAGGACCCCTCTCTCCGTTAAGTTAGTAAATGTATGGTTTTTATTTCACAACAGTTTAACTAAATGAAGCATTTCAAACATGGGAGACAACTCCACAGGACAATACCATATACATGCAGGGGAAAGAACTTTGAATATTCCAACCTAACACATTTAGTCAGCTAAACTTGATTCAGTTTTGGGCAACTGCGACCTTGACCTTTGACAAATTGATCTCAAATGTATGGCTCCATTTTGCCATGCGAGTAAGGTATACTCAAAGTTTGGTACCAATCCATACCTTGAAACTAGAGATATCGCATGGACAACAAATGTTAATGGATGAATGGACAGAACGCAACATCGCATTACACGACCTCGTCTTCGACAGGCATATGAAAATGTGACTTTAATGATTTCTTGATTTTGGGGTCAGTGACCTTGACATTTGATCTTGACCTAAATTTTGGTACACGACACATCGTCTTCCCTCAATCTATCAATGGACACAAAAATCCTGATTTTTAATGATTTCCTGATTTTGGCGTCACAGTGACCTTGACCTTTGACATTGACCTAAATTTTGGTACATGATAAACCGTCTCCCCGTAATTTCTCAATGGACACAAAAAATCATGATTTTTAACAATTTCACAATTTTGGGGCCACAGTGACCTTGACCTTTGACCTTGACCTACATTTTGGTATGTGACACATAGTGTCCCCCTAATGTATCTACTGACAAAAAAATATTTATTTTTAATAATTTCCTAATTTGGGGTCACAGTGACCTTTGACCTTGACCTAATTTTTGGTATGCGCCATTTCATTTCCGCCTATTGAATTCACTCACAATTTTTTTTGTAATTTTTAATGATTTCCTGATTTTTAGGCCACACTGACCTTTGACCTCTGACCTCGACCTACATTTGGTATGCAACACATCGTTCCCCCTAGGGCATCCACTCACCAAAAATTAGAACTGTAGATAGAAAACTGTCAATGATCAATGATTTCCTGATTTTAGGCAACAGTGACCTTTGACCTCTGACCTCGACCTCAATTTTGGTACGCGACACATCGTCTCCACCTGGCGTATCCACTGACAAAAATTTGCAACTGTGGATAGAAAACGTTCACAGATATAAACCGGACACGATCACTTCAGTGATTTCCTGTTTTTTTAGGTCAGTGACCTTTGACCTCTGACCTCGACCTTCATTTTGGTACGCGACACATCGTCTCCTCATAGGGTATCCACTCATCAAAAATTAGAACTGTGGATAGAAAACTGTCCCAGATATAGACCGGACACGGGGGACGGACAGACGGACAGACGGACGGACAGACAGACGGACAGACGGACGGAAACCGCCATCACATAATACGTCCGCCTTTTGGGCGGGCGTATAAAAAATTGAGACACGGCATGGTGCGACAGGTTTTGGTATAGGAAAAACAGGAGACTGTCTATAAAAGGCACACCAGAATAACAGAATGCATATGGTGTATTTTTCTAACGAGACAGAACGACAAAATAGGAGCAGTCTATTTCCCTTGAGCCTAAAAAGGCAAAATGGAAAGTCTCTTTCTCTACAGTGTCAGAATGGAACGTCTCTTTTTCTACATCGACACTCAACGGAATTGAACCACTCTTTCCAGATGTGACATCTGAAAGACATTATAATGTACCAGGCAAAACAACAACGCGTGCGAGAAAAAGACAAAATATTCTTGTACAAGGCAACACCACCACGACAGAGTGGAAATTTTGATACAGAATGACAGGATGAAAGCGGTCCCTTTTCCTAATCTACAGAATGGTAGAATGAATGGTATCTTTTTCTTCAACGACAGAGCGACAGAATGAAAATTAGCACTTTTTTTCTGGAGATACAAAACGACAGAATGAGAACATTATTTTCCTGAAGTGGCAGTATATTCTTGTACAAGGAAACGTTACACGACAGAATGAAATTTTTATACAGAATGACAGGATGAAAGCCATCTATTTTTCGACAGCGACAGAGGGACATGATGGGAAGTCCCTTTTCCTAATATACAGAATGGCAGAATGGATGGTATCTTTTTCTTCAACGACACAGCGACAGAATGAAAATTAGCACTTTTTACCTGGAGAGACAAAACGACAGAATGAGAACATTATTTTCCTGAAGTGGCAGTATATTCTTGTACAAGGAAACGCCACACGACAGAATGAAATTTTTATACAGAATGACAGGATGAAAGCAATCTATTTTTCTACAGCGACAGAGGGACATGATGGGAAGTCCCTTTTCGTAATGTACAGAATGGCAGAATGGATGGTATCTTTTTCTTCAACGACACAGCGACAGAATGAAAATTAGCACTTTTTTCTGGAGAGACAAAACGACAGAATGAGAACATTATTTTCCTGAAGTGTCAGTATATTCTTGTACAAGGAAACGCTACACGACAGAATGAAATTTTTATACAGAATGACAAGATGAAAGCCATCTATTTTTCTACAGCGACAGAAGGACATGATGGGAAGTCCCTTTTCCTAATGTACAGAATGGCAGAATGTAAGGTATCTTTCTCTTCAATGACACAGCGACAGAATGAAAATAACACTTTTTTCTGGAACGACAAAACAACAGAATGGAAACAATATTATTTTCTTGAAGTGAAAATGATCACAACAACAACATTCGACTGAAGTGCATTCCTTCCTAACCTGGCTTTGACACTCGAATATATGTACATTCCTCCTTAGTCCCGCTTTAACATTAGTTTACTGTTAAACTCCTTCCTAACCCTGCTTTGACACTCGTATATCCCAACCCCGGTTCGACAGTCGTCCACAGGTACAAATTAGCTAACCCGGCCTTTCCACTCTTATACATGCACAATCCTCCTTAACCCCGATTGGAAATAGACTACAAGTACATGGCACTCGTCTACAGGTAGATTCCGCCTAACCCTGCTCTGACACTGGATTACAGGCAATCAACTACACACATAAATGGGCTTTTAAACGTGATTGCCACACACAATTACAGCTACATAATTTTGACACTCGCCTGTAGATATCTTCTTTCTTAAGATGCGTAACCTTCCTGAGGCAGATTTGTACACCCCCTGATAATTTGTCTTCTGTAGCAATAACTATTCAACATAACAATAATAATGTATATATTTTATGAAGGCGCATGCCCTGAAGAATTCACTTATGTAATTTACATTTACTGTTGCTACTACCGTTTAGAATATATTCAAGCTAAAATAAAACAATAGCCTCCATTTTTCAATTGAAATTTCGTAAAAACTGTTTAATATATTGCAAATTTGATGATATACATTGGTCAAAGACTACCAGAACTAGTAAACGGCATCTCAGCATTTTAAATTTCTATCTAGTTCTATTTTTATAGCATTTTAACTAACATGAAATGAGAATAATCGATTATCGTACAACTTTCTACGTTAAAAGATGAATAATGCAAAAACTAAGCCGAATTTATATTTTTTTTAAAACTGAGACGCCGTAGACTAGGTCACAACGTGATTAACATGCATGCCAAATTTCACCAGCGTAGCATGGATACGTTTCGAGCAGTACTAGTTAAAAATTTGAATTCTGGCAAAAAATGAAATACCAGAAATCGGCCAAAAACCATCCGGCTATACATTTGAAGAATAATTTTAATATTTCTCATGAATTCTGTTATAAAATACATTTTGCAACCTGTGATATAGAACCTAGTCACCAACCTACTTATTCCAGACATTTTTTGTACAAAAAGTATTCATCATTGTGGTTTAACTCTGATTTAAAATTAGAAAACTTGCTAAAACTTGTTCGGCTGTAAAATCTTTACAGTTGTGCCCAACTAGGTGGGTGTCTGAGCAAAGCCCGGGCTGCTCTTCTATTTATTAATACGCGTATCCTTAACTCAGCTTTGGCGGTATACCAGCAGTATAATCCCGCTTTGACACTCGTCCACATTCCTCCCTTACTCCGCTTTAACGGACTTCCGATTCTGTCGCTGAAGAAACGACACTTTCCCTTCTGCCATTCTGTCGCTGTTTTATATTCATGTCAGCTTTATTTTTATAAGTTTTATGAAATCCGTTTTTGTGTGTATTGTTTTAAAATTGCCAGACCCGTATTCGTATATTTAAATAAGAATAGAGTTAGAATTATAAATAGGGGGAAGAGGGGAAGAAATGTCTCCTCCTCAGGCTCTGGTACATCCCCAAATCGCCAAGGTCATAAGGTAGGGTTAATATTGCACAGTAATACAAATTCAGGTGGTACAAACTGTAAAATGACAAGCTTCAGTGGTCCTCTTCACAGACAGGCTTATTAATTAACATACAACCGACGACATTCATTAATGGTTGAGTAAATTCGCGTTCCTAAGCAAACTGATATATTTTTATGGTGGGTGAAACTTAAGAAATAATGTATAAATTTTAGGGCGCGGGCTTCGCCCTTGCCCTAAAATCTAAACTTTCCCACACTAACCGTGCGTAAAATAACGATTTAGCACGCCTATGAAAACATTATTTCTATTCTATTGCACTACTCAAATTGATTATCAACAAAGATTACAATGAAAGATTGGAAAAATATGATAAACGTTCACAACCTTTCTTCCCTTTGTTGGAATGTGCCTTCCGCCTCAGTTAGCAGCGTGCCAATATCAATGGACGAGTTTATGTGGTCTCTCAGAAATACACAGTCTTTCTGCCACATGAGGCTGTGTGAAACATACATGCAAACAAGCCTATTTGTGTGGCATTCTTAATCAATTTCACGATGGAACCAACAGTTAAACTTGAGACAGAAATTTACGTCTTTAATAAATATTAATTTACAGCTTTTTCTCAAACAGCTGTCAGTATTTATTTAACTAGGAAGGAAATTTATGTTCACGGTGCTATTGGAAACATTGGCATTTTGGAAAAAACCCGCCAAGATATGATGACTGTGGAATAGATGTGAAATTACAAACATTTGATGTCGAGCTACTGTTACATAACGTCGTCACACTTGTTGTAGATGTTTTAGAGCCAGCAGTTTGCAATAATTCACTCATTTGCCGCTGCCTCGGAACAGACGGTTTCCGCGCATAGCTTCTGACACTGGCTTCATTTCCGTGACCTGTAGACATCACATCAATGATAGACACACCCGCCTCAAGCAGAACAGTGGCAGTTGTTGATCTCAAACAATGGTTGGTGTAACGGCGACTCAAGTTTGCATCTTAATACCGGTATATTTAGAAGCTGATTTTTTGTTAGATCTAAACGTTTTTTCTTTTCCCCATTTCGTTCGCCTGTGGGTGCCTGGTTCATTTCGTTTGTTAGCCAGCTCTTTTAATTTCTCATCGTCAGCGGAGGAAAATCTACCTTTGTTCAGCTGATCACACTCGTGTTGTGTCTCATTTAAAACAGCAAGAAGAGATTCATCATCTGAGTCTTTCATGAACTCTTCGATCTCCGCTTCTCTAGATAATTCATATCTGAAAGCACATCTTGTTTCTCTTGTTGATCTGTTTCTTATTGTGTAACACTCGTATGTCCCGATTGTTTTGTAAATATCTACGATTATACATTTTCTGCCTTTAAAATAAACTAAAGTTCCTCCTTGCAGGGTATCCATTCTATTTGTTTATTTGATTGTACAGGCAGACGAGACTTTGTCCTGCCATTTATCACCCGCGCTGTGAAATGGATTCTCCCAAGTGAACACCTGTGCGTGTCAAGATCACGGGTATAGATTTCATACGTCACAAAGTTCTTAACCGTGCTAAATCGTAAAATAATTGCACGGTTATCAGTGTGTAATAGGTGTAAGTGTTATAGAATTTGAAATTGTGCATGAAAGGCCTGAATTTAAATTTGAACAGATAAATTTACAATAGTCGATCTCGCTTCTATGTTGTACAGACAAAAAAGCACGAAATGTTATAAAACAGCTCCCATAACTTTCGTCTGGACACCCCACTGCGTTTTCCACTTCATTTGGAAGTGGACTCCTTTACATTCCGAAATCTACTTTTTTTTTCTTGTCTTCTTGTGTTTTTACCAGCGACACGCAGGTCTACGGGAGGCTCGCGTTGTTGTTGTTGTTCTTCTTCTTCTTCTTGCGACTTTTTGAAATACGCATGTCCTAAGAGAGTGTGATCTCTGCCACACTTTTCTTTTCAACCTCCGATCTCACATGACAACCCTGTCTTCAGGCACGTTTGGATTCATTTGCAATTATATTCGGTGGAATGAATTATTGCTTCGTCGATTTCCGTTCAGGCTTCGATTCTCTTACGTCAACACATTGGAAACTTCAGTCGCTGGTGGGGTGTCTTTTCATTTTGCCCTGGTCCCGACATTGTGGAACCATGATACGGGGTAGATATATGGACTGGTCTTTGGTGTAAACATTGGGGTAAACGGCCACGATGACCCTATCTCCCTTCCCCGATTGAAAGTGGATTAGTCCAGATACGACCATGATGTCATAATTCTATTAAATATTCATAATAAGGGCGCTCAAAACACCAAATTCAATCGAAATACGTAAGATCCTATTTTGCGACATGTACGATTGGCGATATTAATTTATTAGGATTTGCGTTTTGATTGGCATGGATGATCAGCGCGCGATCGGTAACGCATGAATGAAAGAACGTACCGGTTCTATTTTCAGGTTGTAGTCATAGATACCTACCCCAACCCTCCCGCCATTGTGTTGCTAGGCAGAGTCACATCTCTGTAGATTTTGTAAAACTGCTCTACCCAAACAGAGTTCGCTTGCGATATAGCACCATAATGGTGTTATTTATGACACAATTGAAATGTATACTGGCATGGTTGACAAAATTGCATAGATAGAAACTTAATTGTGTGACATGTTTCGCAGCTCATTACATTTTTGTTGCCTGTGGGTGAGATTAGATTTGGAGCTGTTTGTAAAAACTTACCGGCGTATGCGCTGTTGACGTTGTTAATGTGCAATCTCAGTAAACTCAGATATAATATCACGGAATATTCCCCTGATTTACCATCTTGGTTTACCTAGATTGGTTAATGTGGAGCATTTTCGAAAAGCGCGCGCCGGTTGCTGTTGAGTGACATGCCCCGTATATTCCTAACCACAGGGCTTGTCAGCTGCAGTTTGCTCCAGATCTCTTTGGCGAAATTCAATGATTTTCGCACATCTTAATATAGGCAGGATTTCAACTTGGGGCGGGGGGATTTCCAAGAGCTCAGTGCGCGTCGGAGTCCTAATGCCTACCTTACTTCGTAGGTCCTGTGACGTTAGTCACACTGCCATGTATTGAAATGAAGATCCGCGATATCTGTTTCCGCAAGTGAATCGGTTATTTTACACTCTGGGAATCTCTTCCGTTCGTGTGAACCGATCGACCATGTCATCCAACCTGGATCAGAGAACCGCAAAAGGGGTATCTGTCACGTGATCTGTCCGATCGCTTGCATGGCAAATATTTTCACCAATGAAAATGCTACAATTAAGGTTGAGGGAAAAAAAGAGTAAAACACTCACCGACTTTATCACGATTCACACCTTTGCCTTATCCACTGACGAATATGGTCAACAACTGACGACTTGGTGTACACGCGTGTGTATCCTCAAGTGAGAAGCTACAACTATCTGTTTGAAATTAAAACAAAAAAACTAGAAGTATTTGTCCACTTTCTGAATACATTTCGATGATATTTTCCCTTCCCTCCCTGTCAATCGAGTAGACCTATATTGGTCGGATAATTCTCTGTCAGGGCAAAAATTGCATACTGGTCGTCCAGTTATTTCATAGTCATTGCAGCTGTCCATTACTGTAGGTGATGAAGCCCATAAACTTTCAATAGAAGCCTCAGGCTGAATTGTAACATTCATGAAGTAAAGCTTCATGCGTTCAAAATCATCATAAGAAGAACCCCGAAAGTAGTTCAAACTTTTTATACAGACCTGTGAATCAAACTACGTTTCCAACGAGAAAGAGCAATATATATATATATATATATGTAGTGTTGCCACCATATACCACACACAGTTAGCTAATATAGGGTAAGATGATTTTGTTTATCCCGTGCTGAGCCGGTACTTTTCCATTCGATATAAAAAAAAAAAAAAAAAAAAAAAAAAAAAAAATCACGACCGCTTTCAACCCGAAAAGAAAAAAAGTTAACTTCCTTGAAAAGAAAACTGGTTTTAATCTTCTTCATCGTGGAAGAGGTCATGTTCCATATGGTTTACGATGCATGGCTCGAGGCAGTATGAGTAGAAAAGTAACATGAGGCACCAGAGGTGCTACAACTCCTCAGCCCCTTAACAGTCTAGACCAAGATGTTCTTATGGGTGTAGAGGTTTGGATGCATAGCATAGAGTTATGGTATGCGAAATGCAAACCCAAGCCACAACTCAGACAAATGAACGGATGGATACACTGATACACGGACGGATGAGCAGACAATCGGAGCCAGTTCATCTCTAGGGAAGTGAAATTTCCCACAGTATCTGTATGTACTCTTACATGCGTATGGATAATCTACATCTGTATAAGTAGATAATCATTTGATACTCTTGTGCATGGGAAAGAGTTGAATATCACAGCAGTTAATTTTATTTTCAGCATTTGAAGACCCCACAACACTAGATTGATCTAACCAGCAATGGTAAAAAATTTAATTGGGAAAAAATGTATGGAGAATTTATATCAATATAGTTATACCTCGGGTATAACAGATGATCATGTAATAAAAGAAATAACTTTCTTATCTGATGAAAGTATTTATAATGAACTTGGTTCAGTTTCTTTCTTGAACAAAATATCTAGTTCTCATTGAAATCTGAACAATATCATGCAAACAGTGGCGATAACTCTGGGCAGTTTGAAAAGAAGAAAACCCCTAATTACCTCCCCTGTCATACCATGCGCTAATTTCTTTATGTGACGTTTTCTGTTGCAAAATCTCAACAAAATTACTCATTACCCTCAGTAAAAGATAACAATAAGGGATATCAGCTCAAAATTGTATTAGAGTACATAACAGGTTGCTTAAAGCTGTA